>JBAHVQ010228866.1:0-10439 GCA_036872915.1 Nanipora kamurai
GCATGGATTCGAACCCGCGACCTTCGGTTTACTTCGGACTAGTAAGCGGAAGGTCGCGGGTTCGAATCGCTGCCGGGCCAAGTAGAGTTTTCTCTACTTGTCCGTTGCGGTTCGTCACTCGGAGTAACATTTAACATCAAAATAGATAACTGTTTATCATGTTAAACAGATATAGTGCTGACAAAGTAAAGTGTTAACTGATACAACACTGCCAATGAAACCTGCAAAATGATGCAGTCTTGTTGGTTTGTCAGTGCTGTGTCAGTTTGATACAATATGACATCCAGATAAATGTATGTTCTCCATAGAATTATAATCGCAGTGAGAACTGAATAAATGTAATAGAGTGATAAATCTGTCAGAATATGCCGTCACATTTAACTATCAATTTTACAGGGTGGCTGTAATACCACAAGGTATTCCATATTTCTATGAAATCTAGCATAACTGCTATTGTCACAGACAGACAATGTTATGGTACAATTGTAATCTGTTAGGTAGTGCTGGTACAGTACTCCAGGAGCAGATCAAGATAGTTGTAGTAATGACAGGTGCTCAAGCATCTGTCAGATTTTAAACTTCATAAGTGATAAATTAGTAAAATAACTGTCAGTGACCACATTTAATAAAATTTTACTATTTACACTTCACTAGAATTTTCCCCAAATCAAACTTTCCCTTGGTCTGCAATATAAGAATTTAAATCCCTTGGCATACAGTTTGAATTTGGCAGACACTTCATTCTGATAAAGAGCCATTGCTTGATGTTTTGACAACTTTTAATACTTCAAGTAAACTTGGTATAGTACAATGGATTTGACTGATTGCCCCTCATCATCCTTTGCTTAGCTACCTCACTGGCACCAACGGGCTGCTACTTTGAGTGAAGCTCTACCATTGGCTTGTAACAGTTAGTTTGAATTAACTGTTGCAAGCCAGTGGTAACACTTCCTGACTGTTGCAAACCAGTGACAAAACTTTTTGACTGCTGCAAACCAATCATATTATCTTACGTTTGGTGCAAGTGACAGCAATTCATATGTAGTAGATTAATCAAAATAGTTACAAGAAGACAAGAAGTGACAAGAGTTTTTTTTATAAAACAAAATATTTAAGTAATAGTATTTTATACAAGTTGCAAAAAGCATTTATAAATGTTGGTTTGAAGAGTAATGTTCCTGTCATCGTGTATGACACTGTGGGTAATTGTGCATCTCAAATCACTATCCTATTAGCATATTAAGGTAGGCTCACCAATATCAATTATATAAACAATGTCTAAATTGCTAAATGGTCTTTTTTTACAACCAGGTGAAGTATTAGTCATATTCAAGGTGCTACTCTGGTTTCGTGGCCAGCAAAAGGTACATGCAAGTAGCCCAAAAAACTTTTCTAGTTAAAAACTAAAAACAATAAAACTAGAATAGGATCACCGGATATCTCCCCAAGAAAGACATGGGATCACCGGGTATCTCCCCTTATATAATAGGTCACCGGATATCTCCCCAGAAATATAAGGAGATAAGAAAATAGCAAAAATCAAACCGAGAAGAGAAAAGGAAGATAAGAAATGTTTTACTAAGCAGGGTCACCAGGTATCTCCCCTTATATATGAGGTGACGGATATCTCCCTAGAAATATAGAGGTAAGAAAATTGCCAAAAAGCAAACTGAGAAAAGAAAAGGAAAATAAGAAATGTTTTTGAACAGCTAGTAGAATCTTTTGTCTGGAAATATTGACTATGAGATTAGTCAATACTGTGTATTTACCCAACGTTTTGACACTCACGTTGCTGTGTCTTCATCAGCGGTTAGAATCGTCTGGAGTCGCACCCGTATTTATAGTACCGCTAGCGTTTTCATGTTTTTTAATAAGGTGTTTGTATGCCTCTGGAAATGAATTCCCATCTTCTCTATTTATTTTTTATGGACTATGCCATAAATAGAGATGATGGCTTAGTTTGCTTTTTGGCTATTTTCTTACCTCTATATTTCTGGGGAGATATCAGTGACCTCATATTTAAGGGGAGATACCCGGTCAGCGGTGACCCTGCTTAGTAAAACATTTCTTATCTTCCTTTTCTCTTCTCAGTTTGATGTTTGCTATTTTCTTACCTCCTTATATTTCTGGGGAGATATCCAGTGACCTATTATATAAGGGGAGATACCCGGTGATCCCATATCTTTCTTGGGGAGATATCCAGTGACCCTATTCTAGTTTTGTTGTTTTTAGTTTTTAACTAGAAAAGTTTTTTGGGCTACTTTCATGTACCTTTTGCTGGCCAGGAAACCAGAGTAGCACTTTGAATATGACTAATGTCTAAATTGTTGGCAAACCACGAGTGATTAAAACCACCTTGAGTGCCCTCCCCCCCACATATGCTGGCCTAACTAAACTGGTAGGTGCCTTGCGACATATGGTAGCTTGGTATGTATAGATGAAAATTGTGCATGCTCCTCAAGCTTATAAACTCAGAAAAGTCTTCTGAACCCCTGATGGGAATTGAACCTGTAACCCTCTGATCACCAGTGAAATGCTCTAACCATTGAGCTATATAGACTCAGATATTAGAGTGAAGATTACTACTTATTTTTATCAGGGGCTCAGAAAACTTTTCTGAGTTTATAAGCTTGATGAGCATGTGCAATTTTCATCTACATACACACCAAGCTACCACATGTTGCAAGACATCTACCAGTATAGTTAAGTTATGTGGATTACATGACTTGTCAAGACTGGAGTTAGCAGTACACATGTCACTACAAACCAGTAAAAATAGTAACCTTCACTCTACCATCTGAGTCCATGTAGCTCAATGGTTAGAGCATTTCCCCAGCAATAAGAAGGTTATGGGTTTGATTGCTATCAGGAGCTCAGAAAACTTTTCTAAGTTTATAAGCTTGAGGAGCATGTGTGATTTTTATATATGCTGGCCTGTTTAAAGTAAGTGTTTCTTTGATCTTATACACTGCCACTAAGTTTTTCTCATGACTGCTGACCTTTAGGAAGCCAGTGTGACACTATGCAGGCAGCTTCATGTGGCTGGTTTTGTAGCAATCACGTAAACACTGAGTTAGTTATGAAACTGATCAAAAAAGCTTCAGGATGTTAATGGAAGTACTTCAGTTCACATCAGTGCGAATGATCAGTAATATATTAGCACAACATGTAAGCGACCACCACGGATAATGGGTGACATACATGATGTTTATTGTTTTTGACTTGCAAATTTGTGTAAGAGTGTGCAAAGGTTTTTCTTCAGCTAGGATGACTGTGAACTTCATTGAAATCTTGATATGAACGACCTAGCTATACTGAGCAAATGTGATGGTAGTTTTGGCTATGCTCATCAATTTTATGGTTCATCTTTGTTATCTGACATTGAATTCACATTGGAGCCATTATGTTTACGTTGATCAACAATTTGATGAGATCTTCCCTACATGCTGCTACCTCAGATTAGTCAAAGCCATCATGCTTGTCAACATGCCAAACGAAGCTATTGCCCTCATTAAAATCAGCTAAACAAATAAACAAAGCCACTTTGCTTGTATACAAATGAATTCAAAGCCATTGCCATTGCCATTGGCCTTTGCTACACTGGCAACTGATGGTCGACAAAAGTGCAGATATTGAACCATTAACAACAAGTTATAAGGCTGTAGTGGTTCAGGGAAATCAATTGGACTAAGAGATTTTGTCAAAGATAAAAGAAGACTCCTTGTGTTAAAGGTAATTTCTGGAATACCATGGTTAATATTGATGTTATTTTGCCTTAGTACAGATTAGACGACCACTGGACGTTCGTCAAGCTCGTTCTCTCAGAAAAACGGTTTCTGAGCCCTAGACGGGAATCGAACCGGCAACCTTCTGATAAGGCAGTACATATGACGAACCTGCACCCTAGCTCACCATACGAGTCGTGGTAGCTCAATGGTTAGAGCGTCTCACCGGTCATCAGAGGTTGCTGGTTTGATTCCCGTCTAGGGCTAAGAAATCGTTTTTCTGAGAGAACGAGCTTGACGAACGTCCACTAGTCGTTTGATATTTACCAAGCTCCCACATGAACAAACTTTCTGTTCAATTATTTCCTTCATTATCATATCGTGACTTCCGCTTAGGCAGTACATATGATGAACCTGCACCCTAGCACACCATCTGAGTCGTGGTAGCTCAATGGTTAGAGTGTCTCACCGGTCATCTGAAGGTTGTGGGTTTGATTCCCGTCTAGGGCTCAGAAATCGTTTTTCTGAGATAACAAGCTTGACGAACGTCCTGTAGTCGTCTTATTCCATTCAAAACTAGGACATATTAAAACGATACAATCAAAGTGTTTTCGTGTTTTCCCAACAGCTGTCATACCTACTATAAGCATACTAAACATTGTTTCCATATATTATACCTAGTATTGGATTGATGGTAAGTTATTAATAGAGTTAAGTTATTAATAGACTAAAACGTGAGACAGGACGAAAATTCCGCACTTTACATTTGCACTGATAGTTTTTTTGGTGACTTCAAGGAGTACACCCGACTGGGCATTTAGAATTATTTTACCATTTGCTACAGTTCCATTGTCTGCTGTTTAGCTTGTTTTGTTGAATTACACAATGCATTTCAGATGAAAGCTTACATCACTGTGTAAAATTATTAAACATTGGAATTACAAAAATTATTTTTAGTTAATTTGCTATTATTGATTTTTATTATTTTACTTTATATGATTAATGTGCCTTGCACAGCCAAGCTCAAGGGTAAGTCAGTGGACACATGCACACGCTTGTGTGCCTATTTTTAAATATATTACTGCTTACAAATGTTGGTATAGATGCTAATTTTAATAAATTTTTTCCGTTACCTTGCCAAACACCTGATTATTCATAAGTTGGAAAAGACCCTTTTCAGATTAGTTTTTAGAGTTTTTTCTTATATCGGTATTAAAATTTAAAGTATTAAAATTAATATATTCTTCTAACCAACGTGACTGATTAAATTCTAATACTCTATGTACTTTTTTCCAACCGTAAATAAGTATATCGTTGAAGGTTTCTATAATGTGATACATATTTTTCTTTATTCCTCAAATTTTGAATCAACATTTGAACTTGTCCGATAGTAATTTTGTATTTGTTTTGTGTTTTTTTAAATTATTCGGATAACATATTTTCATTTACTTTAATTTTTTCAGGTCCCAATTGGTAATCATCATGTAATTTATGTAATTTTTTTCGTCAGTAGCATTTTCTGCTATAATAATCTTTAATAAAGAAAACCTGCAGTCACCCTAAGGTGTTTTACCACCTTAATAATACATGTACATAGAAACTACAGTCATAAAAGTAGTACAAACATATAACAAATTATGTAAAAATTCTAGAAAATTCGTTTTTAAAAATCTTTAGATTATTATCGATTAAAATAGGTAGATTATTCCTTTTTTTAATAGAAAGATAACCAGTCCTTTGTTTGCCCCAATATGTGTTTACTTCGGGTAATCAAATGTTGTTTTTGCAACGTTCTTAGTGTTACAGTTATGTACATCACTATCCGATTTATGATCTGAATTGTAAATCATAAAACCATTTATGCATTTAAAAATAACCAACATCGGTGGCAATGCCTACGAAAACCTAATTCAGGCCAGTGTAAATGAGATAATGCTTCGGTAGAGGACTAATACATCGGCCTGTCTAAAATAATCTTTGCAGCTTTATTTTGGAGAGCTTGTAAGCCACGCGTTAAAGTTGAGTTGTCTTTATCGCCTCAAATTAAATTTGCACAGCCCATAATTGGAAGTACTAAACTATTGAAATATAACAATTGTGCAAGAATAGGCAATAAATGTTTAATTCTATAAAGAAGACCAAACGTTGATTTATTTTTGAAGAAATGCTCTCACTGTGGTCCACCCAGGACATATTCGTGAACAATGTGACTCCAAGATACTTGAAAGTATTCCCGGTATAGATTTCAGAATGAATTTCAACTGTTAGCGTTGTTTTTTTTTATAAAGATTTTTGCTGCTTCCAATAAACATTGCTTTTGTGTTCTCCAGGTTTAAGGTAAGTTTATTTCCATTAAACCATTTAGCTACATTTGCCAAATCGTCATTCAAGTTAGTTTCTATTTCCTTCATTGAAGAAGATAAGCAATATATTACGGTATTATCCGCATACATAGAAACTTTTGTTTGTTGAAGCTTGGACGGTAAATCATTTATATACATAATAAAAAGTAATTCTTTTGGATATTCTAAATCAACCTCAAATATCAATCCTTTTTTACTACAATATTATCTTTATAATTAGCTAAATCCAAATTATTTATCTTCTTTTCTGTCATCCATCTGAATCCACCAGTAGGTTAATATTGACTCATTGCCCGTCCATAAAAGTTATTTACATTAAAATACATGATATAGTTATTAGGTTTTGATTTTTCATAATTTTCCATCCATCGGTTTTTTGCTTTCCCATATCTGTTGGCTATGTATCATATATATTTGTATACCTTTCTCAATATATTGAAACATGTCTACACCAACCATTAACTCTAATTTTATATTATTCGTAAATAAAAGTAGGGACACTAAACCAGATGATCATAACACTGAACTGGGTGTTATTTTAGGATTATTTGCTATTGGTGATTATGTATTCGGTAAATATGCTATATAATATAATGAATCTATGTTTGGATATGAGTTGAATGAGGACAAAGAATTCAATAAAACTCAAAAAGAAGGACAAAAAGTCAAAAAGAGTTAGTTCTGTTTGATCTAAAGGTCGACAGGTGTAATGTCGGGCTTCACATACTTTCAGGGTAAAATATACTGAAGATAACTAGGGTGAGATCAACTCAGTATGTTATCACCATACATATCAACAAATAGAGATTATTTCCACAATGACGGGTGTTGGATTAATTTACACGGTTTACACCAGAAGTACTGAATATATCCAAATATCAGTGTCTTCATAGTTATCAATAGGGTTACCAGTGGACCAAATTCTATTAGGGAAATTGTATGGGAAAATGATGATGACAGAGGATATGACAAGTACCCTGGATTTCAAGGATTGAATATAGCGTATGAAGAAACAAACCCTGCACAAAATAACACCGTAAGCATACCAACCAAGTTCCGGAGTTTAAACGTCAAGAGGTTGCTGTCAATTCATTGGTTGGCAATGGTAACTGCTTCTCATATCAGAATAACTGGAGAGGTGGTTTCGAATAGTTCATTTAAACGCAATATAAACGCTATAGGCTTATCACAATGGAATTCATTTGCACAGTGGAATTCAAAAAAATATAATACAAATATTTCAAACATTCAGTTCTTTGGTATCAAGATCATAAAAGGGCATATGACACCGGAAGGAATGACAGACGTGTCAAATGAAATGATGACTGAACGTAATATGACATAATATACATGAATCATAAAAATAAACCAAAAAAAAGTGTACTTAAATGGAACCATGTATAGAATTACCTTAATGAAGACCAGGGCCCGGTTGTATAAAGAGCTAGTTAACTTTAACTACAGTTAGCGTTAACCTCCTAGTTAACCTTTTAACTCCATTTAGTTAACTACATGGCTAAACTGCGTTGAATAAAGTGTAGTTAGACATGTAGTTAACTACCCGACAGACTGTTAAGAAGTAGTTAACATAAATTTACATCAGTAAGATACGTTAACTACTGCATCACATGATGCTTTTCAGCCGCTGTTTATAGTTTCACGGATTGTGTAAGCACATTTCAATGTGCCAACGAGTCAGGGAAAAAAATTCGCCAATATTGTTTTTGTTTTGGAATGCAACAAAATAAAACAAAAAGTTAGTTTCAACGGAGAAATTTACAAACAACTTCACAGGAGATTTTTGACGTGTCGTACTGTATGTGGTTATCTTGTTTGGTTCAACAATATGTCGTCCAGTTGCTTTCAAGTAAATTCCGAAGGAAAAAGTACAAACAATGTGATTTCGAGTTATTATATACCTTAAAGTTGCTTTATTTATATGATATGATTAAAAACGTTGGCTGATTGTTTCATAATATCTAATATAATAATCAAACTATTTTATGCTACTCAGTTATTTAAATCTGATAGTCGATCGTTATGTTCTACACTTTAATTGAAAGTTTGAGTTATTATGTCTTTAATATTCTGTTGAGTGAAGTTACCTTGCCTGTACTTCCCCTCTAATTGGGATTAAAATAATTTTCTGACCTATCATCTTTGAATTGTTGGAATGTTTTTATGTCACTACATATGAGCTCAATAACTGATAACATACTGTACATGTGTATATGTAAACTGTGTATTGTCAGTATGGCCTTTCAACTTGGTTTTGCTTGAATTTGTTGTTAGCCTTTCCAACTTTGCTAAGTGTTTAGATCCTTGGGACAGTTGAGCTTGATATTCTGTCGATATATATGTCTCATGCAGCATTTTTTGTTCGGTAACAAGCTCTTGCTATTTAAGTACCATCTTATTTTCACCTTCATTATTTCAATGGCTATATAACAATCAACTATTTAGCAATCACATTGTGATAACTTTTTATCATAAAATTCTTGTCATAAGCCCTGGATCAGTACAAAACTCTGTAAGCAGTTTTGGGTCAGCTTGAACCCATATCTTGGAGGGCTTATATCCATGGGTGCATACCACCAGTATGAAAAATCCCTATCAATGCTCATATTCAGATTTGAGTTAATTATGCAAGATGCGACACCTAAATCTAATTTGATAGAGAGAAACATTAAAGAGAAATGGTGTGCACTAGTATATCATATCTGTACCAGAAAGACTGTGTGCATCTTAGAGCAATGACTACTGTACATGTATTCAATTCTGTTATAATCTACTGAGTCACAATTACAAAGTTTGTCTGACTAAAGTTTTAGGTCCATTCTAAAATGTGTTGCATTGATTGAGTACAATATTCTTTAAGGAAGGGAGGTAAAGTGGGCAGTTTCTATCGATATGGGGTTATCTAAATATATTTTTTGTATTACAGTCTAATAGGACTATAACTGAGGGGCATATTTTAACGATTCTATTGAACCACACTTGTAATATTAGACCAATTAGGACTTCAATCCTAAAATCTTTTTGCTTTGTTATTAGATGAGACGGTTATCAATGGTTCCCTTGGTGATTTAAGATTTTTAAAACTTGAATTCTTTTGGTCACTTACATTCTTTTCTTACATTTGTGACAATTTATTTTATTAAGTAACTTTGCTTCCATAATTTTTTTATTTAATACTATTAAATATTGCCGTTAGTTTATCTCATCTGTCTCTTATGTTGAACACAACTGTGCAGTATGATATATCTTTTAACTCGGTTTCAATCATAGAGGAAAGTTTGGCTAATAATTCTTTTTTTTTTTTGCAATATTTGACATTCTGTAACAGCTGTGTACCTCGGTTATCCCACAAAGCATAAAATGTTTTTTAAAACGTTTTTAAAAATGATTCTAAATATGGAATGATAAGGCAACGTAACATTACTAAAAGCCTGTTTATATGAAATTCTGAAGCTTAAGTTTTATTAATTCCATTAATTCTTGGTACTGCACTAAGAACATTGAACTTTTTTCAGATAATTTTACAAACTTTTTGCAAAGTGGGGTAAAAATTACGGGGGAAATTGGCGACCTTTTCAAGGTTATTGAAACAAAACTAAATTTCTGCAAGACATAGTTCTAAACTCATCTGAAGAACCCAATTGGAGACATTAAACTGAATTAGTTTAATTATTGACTATTGAGTGACTGAATTCAATAAGTATTTTCATCATGACATCTGGCCAGCAGTAGGCCGATTTCACAACTCAGCTAAATCCCTGTCAAGGGAAAACCCCTTCAGTTCGTGCATTTGTGAAAACAAAAAATAGAACATCCTACAGCATGTAGTTTAGGATCTGCCATGGGAAGTGGTTAAGCGTAGCACCTTATGGGTTTCGAAAGGTTTGTATCAGTGAGCACAACCAAGGATCTTCCCTATAACTTGAACAAAAGGCTATGAGAGAGACAGTTACGGAAAGCAATAACATTTTGATCGAGAAAGTTTCGGTTTTCTTGTTCTTCACTCCTTTACTCCTCCAAGAACGAGTGCAAGTCAAAGTATCGTCTGAGGTAGCTTATGATAACTCAAGAGAAAGTTACATTAAAGTGTATAAGGATCTATGAATAACTAAAAGCGAGAGCGGACAATTAATTGAATATGGAGTTGCTAACGAAAATGTCAGAAAACTAATCTCAAAGGACGATAGAGATGCATCACAATGATGCATCTAGAAGTACTAGGAAAGTAAGCGATGGTTTATCTCAGAATCATCCTGAGGGTAATATGAAACGATAAATTCACATTTAACCTACACTGCTGAAGTCAACTGAAAAAGTTGACTCGAGCGGGATT
>JBAHVQ010228876.1:0-10439 GCA_036872915.1 Nanipora kamurai
TGGCTAACGCCAGATGATTTTACTCGTCAAAGGAACAAATCTGACAGTGAAGGAGTTAAAAACTATCACCTTAAGTCTTTGACTGCCACGGGGGACTTTTATATTATTTTACTTTGGCTAACGCCAGACGATTTTACTCGTCAAAGCGACTAATCTGGTAGTGAAGGAGTTAGTCGTCAAATAGCTTATACACTAAAATGCTTCCTTTAAATTTCATTTTTTTGGTGGCCTTGTAAGAGCTACACTGGCATTATCTCAGAGCTACTGTGTTTCCTGAGAAACTAGCACAATATCGGATCGGCAAAAGCGTCACCACGACCATGCTTTAAGCTTGGCAAAAACACTGCTTGAGGTCGGCAAGAAGGTGATCCTTTTCACCAAGGATGAAATGTTATCCACAGTATGGGAAGAAGTGGAGAAAGCATTCGATACTAAGTTGCTTAGTGACCTTCAAGTTCTTGGGGTAGATAAAGTCAACACCGAAGGCAAGATGTGTGATTTTATACCAAGCCAGGAAGAATGTCCGTCCAGATTCATCATCGTAGTTTCTCAGAATACTGATTCATTGAACGTTATTGAACAAGTAATGCGTTCAAACTCGGTCAGAGGAACCACACTGAACGTAAGTCCCTGGGGATATGACGTCTCAGGTAAAGCGTTGTCAATGCGTAATTCATCTGCGCTGTCTACGTCACGGAGTGTAGGAGCGCACGACAGGATGCAAAGAACTAGACTTTGACTTACAAAGATTAAACAGCGAGTTAGGAATTGAATTTGCAAAATTTTTTACTTATTTCTAAGCTTCTATTTTCAACTGGACACACATGAAGATTGTAGTCATAAAATGACAAAAGAGCCAGGAGGTTCTTGGTTGCTTTCGAATGAGGTCCCCCCGTAACATCGCCAACCACTTAACGTTATTCACGTGTTTGTGACGTTCCTATGCATAATGTGATCAAAATCCACTTTATTTTGCTATAGCATTAGGACAGCAATTATATACACGAATGTGGAATTTGTTGATACTGTATTGAATAGCAAATAATATGAAACTAAAAAAGCCCACAAAGCTTAGAATTTGCTTGAAGATCCCGACTAGGTTGTCGTACTGAACTCTAATATAGATCGTGAAAAGGTTTGAGAAACTGCCGGAAAATAAGAATGATTAAACTGACGTTTCGAGCGAAGGCCCTTCGTCGGAGTGAAACGTAAAAAAAGGTTTAAAGAAGTAAGGAGTAAAAGAAAAAAGGGAAAAGGAGTAAAAAACGTTTCACTCCGACGAAGGGCCTTCGCTCGAAACGTCAGTTTAATCATTATGTTCCGGCAGTTTCTCAAACCTTTTGACCATCGACATAGCCGTTCAATACTGCCGACGCAGGACTCTAATTTTTATACACTAATTTTTACATCTAATATAGATCGACTGGAAGGCTGACTGCCACTGAAAAAGTGAATTCCATAGGGCCCTTTTGGTCGTTTCCCTTCGCACCTCACGTAGTCACATTAGAACCAGTCCCTAAGACAAATAATAACTCTTACCTTAATCAAAACCGGAACCTAGAGCTAACCCCCTGGACAACCAACATTTATCATGATTCCCAGGGGGTAAGTTCTCCAGCTAATACATACATTTCCGGGCGTTTGGACAACCAAATTTTTCTCCCGGGGGTCGAAAACTAAAACCCCATGTTGTCCAGTAACCCCGGGAAACCCCCGTGTAAATTGTTCTGAGAGAACTGAACATTAATGATCAAATCCGTTAGGGGGCCTGGGGTAATCGAGCAAAAGAGCTCCATGTCGGCCATTTTGGCTTCAGTTTTTGATTAGCTCATTGACTAGAGTCAGCCTTCCAGTCTATATAGAGTTTAGTGGGTTGCGCACAATAACCTTAGTCACCGTTACATTGCTAATTGCGATGCATGTCCGTTGACAACCGTAGCAGATTTGCTTCGTCGCTACGAACATCTCGTTTCACGCGCACTGGTGCCCCTCTTTTGGAAATCCTAACCGCGCCTCTGATCGCTTGCGATTCTTTGCCTTGGTGAATGCGAATATTCCTAAATAGCACAGTTCCTGTTGACGAATCGTTTGGAAATGTCGCACAAAAAATGCGTCCCAGACACTGAACTCGGTATAAACTGGTTGAAGGCTCACTCCTGTCAACCAAAAAGTTAAGCCAAACATGGCTGACATTGCTGGATTTCATTTCAACGAGAAACCTGGCACTTCTGTACAGAAGAACAAAATATACGAGCCTCAACTTAAACGTTGATCTGCGTGATATCAAATCTGGTAATGGAGAACTTTTTGGATGTTTTCCCTAGGTCCCCAAGTGGGCTTGCACGTTAGTTCTTAGTCTTCTCAGGCTAATTTACCCCGGGGGTTTCTGTTGGTCGTCGAATCCCCTGGGATGATACGTCGCCATGGGTGACATTCCCCTTCTAATGTCTCGTGTTCTTGGGGTAGTTCTGAGATTATGGTTAAGATTAGGGTAGGTGTTAAGGACTAGTTTTGTGACCGCGTGAGGGGCTGGGAAATGTCCATAAAGGTCCCCGTGTTCCTCAATTTTGGCTTTACTTTTTCAGGAGCAGTCAGTCTTCAAGCCCGTATAGAGTTCCAGTGGTCCCGGACTCCCGTGAGTGAATCATATACGTCAGGAAGATTTGCGGATGGCTGCTACTGTAATTGTTTGTTGCATGAAGAGATAAGGTTTGAATCTAGAAATAACGGCGACTGGCAAAGGAAGAAAGAACATCGACAATTGCGAAGGCAGAAATGAGCACAAACGTAACAAAATATAATGAATTATTCACGTCTCTTATTTTTGTTTCTATTCTTAGAAAGTGCTAGCTTTCTATTTCATTTGAGGGACTTTGTGACGTTCTCTATTCTTAGAGATATTACCCTTGTTCTGTGAGTCGTCAAACTGTCAGTCTGGGAAATCTCTTCGTATCATAAAGTTACTAGTAATCTTTCTACATTTCTCGAGACCGCTCACTATTTTACTGGAAACATGGGACAAGGTTCAACCGACATTAACTCAGGTCACTCTCACCATCCTTTCTCAATTTTTCGGTCACAATGGAATTCTTAGATCTTTCAGCGACCATGGCACTCGCTTCGGTTGGAATCTCTCCATCCTCATCGTTACTTCCGTCAAGGTTGCCCTGACCTTCTTCATCACAAGTCAAATCCAAATAGCTATCGCCACTCAGGAGGAACAGGTCCGATTCAATGTGGATTGGTTGAAGCAACTCTGACTCGACATTAAAGGGCTCGAGTTTAAAATCACTCGACTCCTTCGAGACAAGACTTTGGTTTGAGGTCTCAGGTTGGATTTGTTCAGAACTGTCTTGCAAGGTGATGGATTCAGTTAAGATCAGATCTTGACTGCTGGCACTTAAATCCTTAACCGAAGACTCCTTATTTAGGCTTTCCACTGATAATTCAGCCTCAATTGTTTGTGAACTATTTGACATCTTAGACATATTGTCCTGAATTTTCCCTTCATCAAAATCAATAGACTGTTGCAGTTCCAAACCAGCTTCAATTTTCTCATCTTTGAAACGCTCGGTAGCAGCTTCGTCTGTGACACTATCTACAAGTTTTTCTTCCTGTAGTATGCTTTCTGATCGATGCAACTCATTTCCTTTACTGTTCTCTAATTCATTTGGAGAAGCTTCGGGACTTTTCTTGTCTATTAACAGCAGTGAACCACTTACTGGAACTACAATGTCTTGCTCGCTTGTGGTATAAACCTGTTCAACGCTCTCCTTCGATTCTGATAAATTCGAATTATCTACCTCAGGCAAACTTGCCTTGGTACCAACCTCCTTACATATCTCCTCTCCGTTTTCTTCAAAGTTCTCATCAACTTCCTCATGACTGATGACGTCACGCGCAATAAGGTACTCCACCTCGCCCAGAACCTCTTCATCCTTACATTTGTGTTCTGTTCCAATCCCCTCTGTCCTGGTATCATTATATTCTGAGACCTCGCAAGAACTGGTGCAGGTTTGAGAGGTTTCCTTACTATCTGGTATCAATCCATCATTGTCTGGGACAGGTGAGCCGGCGGGTACTCGAGGCATTCTAATGCTGGCAGGCTGGTCCAGGTGAGACTGACGCGGCTGAGCGACTCTGTCAGTCGACCGAGTTACATAGGAGACTGGAACGACTGTAAGAGACGCCGGCATTTTTGGCAAAACAGTTTGCTTGTATGGCCCAAAATACGAGCGCTGACCAAGAAAAGACTGGGGTGGCTTAGCTGGTGCCCGTTTCCATGACGACTCAGTGTACGAATAGATTTTCAGCTCCAATGAGTTGCGAATTTTGTCATGTCTGAGTAAATCTAAGTTACCCATTGAGATCACATGACGATCATCAAAGACTTCACCACACAGTTCAGCCCATATATCCGGGGGTATGTTTGTCCGGCTGCTAGGACTCACAGCGCGGGCAGAGTAGGTTGCCGATTCATTGTCGTTAACATGATACATAGTTGCACCTAAATCAGCCCTACCAGGTTGCCTACTTTGGCCATCTATGGGTTCTTTGATTTGCTTGTCAGCGGAAATCCTCGAGAATTCTTGGCCAATGTCTTGGAAAGTATTTCGATTAGTTTCCCCTACTTCCAGAATCACGTGATCATCCAAGGTCCTGGATCTTTGCGCAGCAAGCGTATGACCAGAGCTGTTTTCCATCTTGTTGCTGCCCTCTTCGTGTTGCGTGGTGGGACCGCTATGTTCTACCAACATCGTCTTCGACATAGATCGTCTCGTATTTGATCGTACCAGGTCGGATAGTTGTCGCCGGGAGCTGTCTCGCGTACCAGGTGTCATCGGAGTAGGTGCTGGAGCTCGAAGAACTCTGGGTGAGATCCTGAAGTAAATAAACACAGCGATAAAATCTACAGAAGATTCTTTCACGAGGGGATTGGAGGGATGACCCTGCTTTGTCAAAAAAGTTTGATGAATAGCGGATTATATCTTTAAGAGGTGACTAAACCAGCGAAGACTTGTGTAATTGAATGCATAAAAAGATATGAACAGGTACCTTGACCGTAAAGAGACTTACGACTTACTAGAGGAAGAACGGATGGATTGGTAAATGGATGAACCCAACAAACAAACCAACCAAACAACTGTTGAAGTTAAGGTGAAGGTCTACCTGAAATTTCTTTCAATAATTTATTCATTATTCACGACCTAGGAAGCCAACCAGTTGCCCTGATCTCGACCACGTGACGAGCCATGAAACACCGGAAACTACTCCCAAGACAACGCGAAATCTGCTCCTGGGTACGCGGGACTTGGACAAATTTCAAGTCCAAGGACACGAAAACAATTGGCCTTGTAGTAGGGCGTCAAGAAACACATTTTCCTCGCGTATAATCAATGAGTTACTGAAGCCATTTTCAAGCCTCAAATTCGGACTGGTCAGATTTTCTTATTTTCGCATCTAGCTTCAGTCTTCTGCTGCGCCTCAGACTAGAATAAGAATTGCTCCGACAGCAAAACTCGCATTCAAAACTTTGGAATACAAGTTCGTAAGTGTCTTTTTCTTTTCCTTACTTGAACTGTAACTATCATTCAAAAACTCATTAATAATTCACGAGGAAAACACAAAGGAAAATCGTAACCGTGTCGTATCTTTATACGTGATAAAGACAACCTCGTTTTTCTCGTCGAATTTTCTCGGCTTAGAAAACATTAATTTTTAAACTTTCTTTGCAGATTGGGGTGTTGACGGGTTCGTTTTTGTATAAGATTATTATAAGCTACCACTAGCCACGTGAATTTCATTTCAGAGGCCAAACTAGCAAAAATTCGTGTTCCGCCTGAACATTTTTCTCAACTTTCGGCCAGAATCAAGTTCCGATGCATCCTTTCTACCATAAACTTAAACAAGCAAGAATGTAACGTGTTTTATTACCTGTAAGCGGACGTCAGATGATTTCTTTCCTCCATATTCTCAGTCGACCTCATCTCCTGAGTCATCTTCTGCTCTTCTCTGGATATCGATTTTTGACCTAGAACAGCAGCTGAGCATGCCCTTCTCTTGTCTCCGCCTGTCGACGCTGACCTTGGTACGTAAATCACGGGCTCCATTATTACTCCCAGATCCACGTTATGCGGAATGGAGTTCCGGCAATGACCACGACGCTGGGTTGGAATTAATCCCCAGGGTATTCCCACCGAAGGTAAAGGTAGAACCTGACGGGGTTCAAAATCCGATAACTGCTTCTGAAAGGGTTCTGCGGATCTTGATCTAGCGTGCCTGTCTTGTTTCGTGAGCTCTTCGGTATCTGCATGATTCTTTTGATCCTACGAAAGAATGTTGATAAAGCAACATGATAACATCCTTAGTGGACTACGTCGTGCGTTTTCCATACCAGCGTTTTCGATACCCGCGTTTTCCAATCCCGTATCCGTTACCCACAATCCTCATTTTCTAGATAACCTAAGATTAACGGTAGTTACTCGCTGTGAGCAAGTGTCCTTTCGGGGTTTGCCACCAAATGAATTAAAAATGAAAAGCCCACGCTTGATAAACCCTAGCCAGGCAGTTGTACGCTAGCACAATGTCTGGTTCTGATCAGTGTTTGCTTTTTACTTAGGAGGAGGAGGGAGGAAAGATTTCTATAATTTAGGGTTACCTCTTCCTTAATGTTTTCGTCGGCAATTTCTACGTTATTTTTGTAGATTGGTGAGTCTAATCTCGAGCTGATGTCCACAAGAACCGTGTTGCTGCTCGTCTTTTGGGCTTCCAAATGTGGGAGATCTTTACCCGGAGTTTTTTTCTTATTCTGAATGATTTTTTTGGACGTCATTAACGATTCAGGGATGTTTTCTCTTGTCACTGTCATGATGAAATCTCTGTTGACCCAAAAAAGAATGAAAAAAAAGTAATTGTTGGCTTGATCGTGACAACTCATAAAAAAATATGTAAACCCGAAAGCACAACAAAACGGAACAATAAAACATTGCGATTAGTATTTATGATCCAGTAATGAATTGCAGTAAGTGGTGGTTATCGAATCGGATTGCACGGTTTCCGTGTTCGGTTCTCTCTGCTTCACAGCCATATGGCTGTGAGAAGGAAGAGAGCACCGAATACGGGAACTCTGCAATGTGATTCGTTCGTTACCGAACAGGTATGACCATTATTTTCCAGTTAAGATCCGGAATATTTGAAAAACTTCTGAAGGTCTACATACACGAGCAATTTTTTTCCGGTGCCGGCAATGCAACAAGTCAAATTTCATTGCGTTGCCAACGCAAGGCAAGTGGCCGCACGTGCGATTATTTTTTGGCCACGGCCGCAAAATTTTTGCTTGAAGAAAGGTCGTTTCGCTTTCTTAGCACTTGGTTCTCCTCCTTTATTTTCACCGTCATTCCTGCCAAGCTGTCGCTTAACTTCGCATCGCATTGACATTCTTAAGCTATAAAATTTCACCTCGAGTACATCAATCTGGTATTTCGCACTGAGTGTCTTCACGAGTTCCTCCTTCGCCTTGTTCTATATATTTTGGTTTCGATCCTGCGGATGTGAGGTGCTCCACAGAACTGGGTTACTTCGATAAAATTCAATCAAAGCTTTTACGTCGTCAACAGATAATTCATCTGTGTTTTGTTGAACTGCATCCAATGCACATGAATCCATAGCATCCATGCTTATTTTGACAACCAAAAGCAAACGAACCTTCACTACATCTCGCTAGCCGATTGACGAGAAACTTCATTGGCTCGGTAAAATTGCATTTCCTGCTTAAACAATAGTGGTGTAATCCACTTAAAGTGTATATGAAGTGAAAATTAAGTTTTTCTTATGTGAAAAAACTCTTGAAATTACAACGCGACATCTTGTACACTTTTCACATATCTTACTTCATTCTTGAGATATTAAGATTTGTTTGATATTCAACTAACACCTTGCATACGTCACGGTGCACAATTAGTTGTTGCAAGATTAGCAATATTGCTGAAGTTAACAACTGAATTGAACAACATTTGACATGAAACGGTGAATGTGGGTGTACTTGCCTCATAACACTAAACAGACAATGTTTCTAGTGATTTAATAGATAACTTCAAAGATCTGCGCGATCTTTTTACAACTGATTTTATCACACTATGACGTATGCAAGGTGTAGTTTACATATCAAATAAATCTTGATATCTCAAGAACGAAGTGAGATGTACCTAATGCTAAACACAAAGTTTGTTCATGTGGGAGCTTGGTAAACATCAGACGACAAGTGGACGTTCGTCAAGCTCGTTCTTTCAGAATAAAGATTTCTGAGCCCTAGACGGAAATCAAACCCGCAAACTTCTGACGACCGGTGAGACGCTCTAACCATTGAGCTACCAAGACTCAGATGGTGAGCTAGGGTGCAGGTTCATCATTCGTACTGCCTAAGCGGAAGTCACGATATACATAACTTCAAAGATCTGCGCGATTTTTTAATAACTCATTTTATCACATTATGACGTATGCATGGCGTAGTGCACATCTCAAATCTTGATATCTCAAGAATGAAGTGAGATGTGCAAAAAATGTAATGAATGTTGCGCTAAAATTTCAAGAGTTCTTTCATATAAGAAAAACTTAATTTTCACTTCATATATACTTTAAGGATAAGGACTAGAACCATATCAAGTCCATGTCGAGGGCGACTAAAGATTTTTGAGCTAATTACTTAGATTAAATGGCTCGGTTATTTAACTCCATCCTGGCCGTATAGGTCCTCAGTGACCTACGGAGACTTTGGTATTTTACTCGTCATGGGCAAAGTCCTCGGACAGGAAAGAGTTAACAAGGGTTTAAAATCTCCTTAACTCCTTTCTGTCCGTATGCAGACTTTACTATTTTACTCTGGCTAACGCCAGACGATTTTACTAGTCAAGGGGAAAGTCCTCGGCCCGGGAGGGGTTAAAGCTCTGGCACTTTATCTACCGGATAAGTTGTGGGGAGCAAGCAAAGTTATTCAAGTAATGAACAAGTGAACTTAAAATCTTACTCATAGAATAGGGAGATGCCTATTGTGTGCAGTTTCGAGAAACAGTTTCATAAGCATTTTGATCGGGATTCCTGAATTTTGTCGTCAAAACTTGAAACATATTAACCTTAAATTTACAGGGTATATTTGCAGCCATATCATGTACGTCACGAACCATCAGCCAAATTTCAACTGCTGTTTCCAATCCCTCTCGGTTGATTGTTTATTCTCTTACCCCTCAGAAAGATAGTCCGGTGATTTAAAATTGTCCAGTCTTGTCGCGGGTGATCTACAGGGAGTGTAGGGTTGACCTCCAGTTGGTACCTTGGGTTTGCGACGTTTCTAAAAGATACAAAATACAGTTAATGAGCATAAGCAGCCCTTTTAACAGACAATGGTTGAGAAACAAGATTTCCATTCACAGAAGTCAATTTGCTGTTTCTGTTTTCAATATATCTTTTGTTGAAGTTACCAAAAACGGGTAAATTTAACTTCTGATGCTGTACAAACCAACAGCTTGTTTATGGAGTCTAAGCCCTAGTTGTGAAGTTTTTTAAGAGAGACTTTCCTATGCATTTTCTGCATTAAATTTCTGCCTTAAATGACGTCAAAGTCCCCACCCTCTCAAGTGGTGCGGAAATTTTGTTTACTGAGAAGATTTGGGCGGTAATAAGTCAGATTTAATTTCAACTTTTGACAAAAACAAAATATCACTGTTTTATTTTCAGTGATTAAACTTCCAAAATCATAAAAATCTGAAAGAGCTGAGTATGCACTTTAAGGTGGCTGAAAGCCATTTAAGGTCGGTCAGCGGTATTTACCAACAAACAGAAAGTTTTGCGGGTGTAAACAAACATGGTAGCCTTAGCCGCGTATTATTAAACATCAATCAGCGCGATCTCCCATGCGCTGCACTACTGAGCACGCGTACTTGAATATAAAAGTATGACCGAATGTATTACTAACTAAAAATCACGATTCTTCAAAATCTACTCATTAAAATTTGCGAACTTGTTAAAGTGTCCATGAGATGAAAATCAAGTTTGTCTTATCTGAAATCTTTTATGCTTTTTACATATTTTGCTTTGTTTTTGAGATATTGAGATTTAATTGAAATGTAAAATACACTTTGCATACGTCATAGTGTATAATGAGTTGTCGTAAAATTAGCAATATTGTTGAAGTTATTGAACGGTGTCACATGAAGTTGTGAATGTGGGTGTATTTGCTTCACAACACTAAGCAGACAAAGTTTCCAGTGATTTAATAGAATAAATTCGAAGATATGAGTGATGTTTTTATGACTCATTATACACTACGACGTATGCAAAGTGTAGTTTATATTTCAAATAAACCTTATCATCATTCACTTTATAGTATTCTCAAATCTGATTGGTTAATTTACCTGCAAATAACTGCGTGCAAATATCGATCAGCT
>JBAHVQ010228887.1:0-10438 GCA_036872915.1 Nanipora kamurai
ACCACCACCACTACATTCGTCAACACACCCATTATGCCCAACACACCATGCATCAGGGGTGGTCTTGCAACAAGCCACCCATTATTACCCCATGACAATACCACCACAACAACCAAGATAAGCACCTCTGATTGGACTGTTGTGGTACCAGGTAGTGTTTTGAGTGAGCGTAAACCAACCCCGTGCTGATAGATTACCGGCAAGTACCTGCGCTATCACGATACGTGTTTGCAAAAGGTCAAGCCGTCTTCTGCACCTATGTGGGGTTTGGTTAACAGGTGCTGTATGCTAGTATTGAGTGCAGTGTGTTTTACAAAGTGATTATGGTGGCGGTTGGGGTGGTATTGAAATAGAGTAATGATGGCTGGACTGCTACAAAACTAGGGGCTGGGGAAGGTGCAGTGGAAATAAGTGAAGTATTGAGAATGAAATTGTGCCAGTGGTTATGGCTGTGATGGCTACAGTGAATGATGGATTTTGAATATTCATAATGACTCCCAGGTATGTCCACCTCCATCCCAGCAACCTTCAACCATACCCTCAACCACCATGATCCACTACCAGCCAGCACCTCCATCCTCACTTAACCCAGGAGTATTATATATATATTTCCAGGGTTGAGCTGAGAATGGTGATAGTGTGCAGAAGTAATGGTTGGAGAGAGTTGAGGTTAAACAGATTGATGTAAGATATAACTTGACTTGCCTTATGGCCAACATCACTTTTGTCTTATAATATCTGAAAAAGTCAAATTTAACATGAATGAGATTGCAAGCAGTGTGGATCAAAGTAACCTGCTATTGGTATGTAATTCAGGTTGATAGAACCTGACTTTTAGTCTAATGTATAAGAGTGTTCATTTCTGCTCCTTCTCCCTAACCCCCTCCTGCACACAGCTAGTCCACTGGAGCAGAGTCTCTGCAGAGTCCACCCTCACCAGTCCACCTATACATGGGCTGTTACATTTTAGAAGGGTTACATTTTGGTATACTGTGGAACAACAATCAAGTGGGAGCCCTTCCAAGTGGGTGCCCTTTCTGTCTTCCATGAATATATCACATATAATTCCATTGCATACTAAGTAGATTGATGAAAAAGACATTAAAGGTAAAAATTCTGATTAGTTTTGCCACATACATTTTCCATAAGTTTGATGAAACCCTGTATCAGTCTTTAATTTGGAATAACAATTTGAGCTAAACTATGCTGTTCTCCCTAGATGTCCAGTGAGGCCCACCCAGCATGGTTACAGTGTTACAACAGGAGGAAACTGGAGTACCCAGCAGAAAACCTGTTACGTTTGGTGGAGTCAAACCAAAGAACACTTTTTCACATGTGACCAAGTAACTTTAATTAGAAAACTATATGGTCCCTGAATTGAGCCTAGTCACAAAGGTGAGAGAGACACACACAACCATTGTGCCACCAGCACCCCTTATTTAAAGTGTATATGAAGCAAAAGTTAAGATTTTCTTATATGAAAGAACTCTTGAAATTATAACACAACATCTTTTACACTTTTTACATATCCCAGTTCATTCTTGAGATATTAGAATATATTTGATATGTAAATTCCATGTTGCATACATCATAGCATATGAGTTATAAAAAAATATGGATGTCTTTGAAATTATTCTATTAAATTGCTAGAAACTTTGTCTTTTTAGTGTTATGAGGCAAGTGCACCCACATTCACAGTTTCATGTGACATTGCCCAATAACTTCAACAATATTGTAATTTCACAAGAGCTCATTATGCACTGACATATGAAAGGTGTTATTTACATATCAAAGAAATCTTAATATATTAAGAACAAAGTGAGATATGTAAAAAGTGTAAAAGATGTTGAGCTATAATTTCAAGAGTTCTTCCATATAAGAAAAACTTAATTGTCACTTCATATATACACTTTAAACAATCCTAATATTTTCACAGCAGATGATCTCATTTCTTTATCATTTCTAAAATACAAAGTGAAATGACCTCGTACAAGTCTTGAAATCTCAAATTCTTAGACAACTGCATGCTGCCTGAGAAGATGGTCTGGAAAAAACACTGGTTTCATTTTAGATGTTTAACACACTGCAATTAATCAGGCCAATTTCAGACTTAGATGCATGTTAAGTTGAGAAGTAGTAAGCAAACTGCTCCATGGACTCAAATTTACCTGTTTTTCTATTTTAAATATCATGCACGTAAACCAGAAATTGGACCAACTGCAATGTGTAAATGTACCCTTACATGTGCAGTAGAACACGAGGTTTAGGACACCCATGTTTATGACCACCTGTGTTTATAACCATTTTTCTAATTGCAACCAGTGACTGTTTTTAGCATCCCAAAGATGACAGCTACCTTAGCAATATTGGCAGATGTCGTGTGGCACGTAGTACACATCAAGCTAGTACTACATGAAACTTAATGTGCTGCATAGACAACATGGTTTATTATGCTTTCTTAGTTTACATTTTGTATGTCATTGGGTATGGGGCTGCTAACCTTAGTGCTAAGAAACTGTTTAAGCCATACTCAGAATTGAAGGGGCAGTACAGCAGATTAAATTAATTTGACAGATCAAGAAATCCAAACAATCCACATTAACAAAGTTCTTTTGTAATTGTGAATTAATGTTTCTGGTTTATTTCTAATGCTCTAGTTGCTGTAAATATATATTTTAGTTGTTCTTTATTAAGCAAATATTACTCAGCAGCTTTTTTAAAACTTATAATATCATATTTTTCTTTCAGGGAAAAACAATTGGACTTTTTTTTTCACACTTTTATCTGTCGTTTGTTTCTTAATGAAGAAATATTTTATTGATTTTAGCCCAATAAGGGACAAGTGCACACTTTAATACTTTACTCAGATAATTCTACTCATGACATGGATGAACCCTGGGTGGTAAACAGTTACATGTAACATCGTGGACATTTACGCAAGCAGTCGACGCAGAATTTAGCCATGAAGCATAAGAGCATATTCTAGCATTGCAACCATGGTTTCACATCTGGAACTGTCCTTTTATGACCACTTTGGCCTGCCAGCAGGGGCGGTTGTACGGTACTGTCCACCAGCAAGGTACCCTCCACTCACAAGTACTGGTGAGTGGTTGAGTATCATTTTGGCTTGCAATGTGCAGGTATTTCCATCTCTTGAAAAACAGTACCCAGTGTTACCAGCAATGACTGCCCACTTGTCCACTGTTCACTGTTATTAACTCAATTGACACACTTGTTTGAAATTATGCAGTGAGAGATGAAGGAATTATGGGCCTGTATGGAAAGGAGTGATCAAAGCAATCAAGGTTGCTACAAAATAAATCAAAATGACTTTCTAAATTGTATTCAGAGATTTCCTCACCACATTTCAATGTTCATATGTACTGCTCTTAAATCATAAGCACTGTTATCAAGCAGCTAACACTTCAATTCTGATAATGTAGAAATGTTAGAGTAATCACTACTTGATCAATAGAAATGAGATCACAGTTGGAAGTATATTTAAGAGAGCATTTCAATACACATCAACATCTGTATATAGTTTTACAAGAATACTGGTACTCATAATTTTCATTGATCAAGCAATATGTTTGAACGATGACCTCACTCACCCTGTAAACAAAATAGTCTGCTAAAAGCCGATCATTTGTGTTGACAAATGGTGTTCTATACTTAGAGATGAACACAAACTTGGTTCATGTGGGAGCTTGGTAAATACTGTATCAAAAGACTAATGGACATTTTGTCAAGCTCGTTTTCTCAGAAAAATGATTTCCATCATTATGATCATATCGTGACTTCCACTTAGGCAGTGCATATGACAAACCTGCACCCTAGCTCACCATCTGAGTCATGGTAGCTCAATGGTTAGAGCCTCTCACCATCATCAGAAGGTTGCGGGTTTGATTCCCGTCTAGGGCTCAGAAATCATTTTTCTGAGAGAATGAGCTTGATGAATGTCCATTAGTCGTCCAAATGGTGTTCTGTCTTGGATTTCCGAGACCTGTTGTCAAACGTCAAGTGTGCTTGCATATGCGATCAAAGTGTGTGTCAACTGGGAAGATAAAGGTTAGCTCATACCAAAGTTTAGTCCTGCTGATTATCTGACTCTTGATTCTATTAATCAAGTGGTGATTACTCTAACATTTCTATGAAGTAGTTGGACTTGGAGTGTTAGCTGCTCAATAACGCTGCTTATGATTTAAGAGCAGTACATAATTATGAACATTGAAATGTGTTGAGGTAATCTATGAATGCAATTTAGAAAGTTGTTTTGATTTATTTTGTAGCAACCTTGATTGCTTTGACCACTCCTTTCCATAGAGCACTGAAGTTCCTTCATCTTCCACTGCATAATTTCAAACAAGTGTGTCAACTGAGTTAACGATAACAGTAAGTATTCTTATATATCATATACAAGCACTAAAATATATATTGAAATGATTTCTTAAAACTTATACATCATAACATTGATCACATTTATTACTTCTTTCAACAATACGTTGGATCTCTTAGTCTTTTATTGAATCCCAGTGCTCGTGAGTGGCAAGTCATTGTGAGTAGCACAGGGTACTGTTTTTCAAGAGATGCGAGTACACGTGTGTAGCAAGCTGAAACAAGTACTCTCAACCACTTGCGAGTACCTGCTACTCACACGTGGAGGGCACCTTACCCAAAGATGGTACTGTAAAGCACAGGTTGTACTGTAACATGTAAATGGTATGTGAACAAATTCCCAACGCAGCCAGGTGAATAATCAAACATAGTTTCACACTACTCTGGCTTGAATGGTTTGAACGTAGCTTACAAAACCACCATTCATGACCCAATGTTTTGACACTCCTGTCTAGTCCGTTCATCGACATCCCTGATGAAGACACTGGACAGGAGTGTCAAAACGTTGGGTCATGAGCGGTAGTTTTCTACGCTACGTTCAAAACTTCTCAAGCCAGAGTAGCATGAAACCATGCCTGAGGAGTATAATAGATTGGACAAGTCATAAGTATTGTAAGTTATAAAGCTGAAGTTATAGATTATTTGAAGCATGAAGTTGTCAAATGGATGAAACTTGAAAAAATAATCCACTCGATTATTTCAAATGCTTTATTTTTAACAGAAAGTCTCCAGCAAGAAAAATATTGCTGAAATAATGGCAAACCCTTAAGTTCTTCTTAAAAGAAGCATAGCAAAGGCAAGCAATCATGTCTAAATACTTTAGACATCTTTATTTAACCACACATGTCCTGACAGATCACTTGACCAATATATTTATGTGGCCAGTTTCGATATACACCACGTTGGTCCTTCTCCTGCACTAGTGGAGAACAACGAAGTTATTGTTGAAAGGGTTATCCATTGCACTAGAAAAATACCTGGCTAAGAGTCGAACTAAACATAATCCTTAGTGTTTGAATTTTAACTATACTTCATTTTAACTATATTTCCGAGAGAAATTCATCCTCAGTGGTTTAAAGATTCTTGACCAAAGGCAAAGGGAATCACTTAACTCAACGAACTACTTTTGGCTTCGGGGAAAATTTAAGGTTTTTACATCACTTACTACTCTTATAAACCCTTGAAGTTAGCAAGAAATATCACAATGCTATATCAAAGTTTAACAAGAGCAGAAGAATAGTTACCGAAATATACAGAGGACAATGTCTACCTCGCCTTTCGCTGCCTTTAAGATGGTCATTGTCTCTTCTGCCACGCGTTGCCGCGAACCATCTGTGCGGTGAACTTTGAATTTTCTTCCGATACAAGAGGTTTTTCGTTGGGTTAAGCAAAAGCACCCGTCAGTTCAGACATTTAAGTTTTAAAACGACACGCACAGTCGTCTCTCTCTGGTCATGTATGAATGTGCTTTGAATTGAGCTTTAAAAACCGCGAAATACCCACGTGACGATTGAAGGCCCCGCCTCGGGAAGGACGCGAGTGAGGCACACAAGATAACAAGAAAAATGAAATCGAACCACTGACCTGTAATTTTGACCCGTCAACGTTCAGAACTTAAGAGAGCTATACACTCCTTTAATGAAATATAACTCGTAATTTCAATGACCAATTAATGAGATTTTTTTTTGGCATTTCAAAAGATGACCAGTAACGAGATCCAAACATCCCGCCTCGTCGCAGCCAAAAAAAAGGAAATGACTCCGCGAAAAGGTGTATAAGGTTTATGTTGTTTCAAAAATCACAAGATTTTTCAAAGATTTCGGGATTGTTTTCGAAGATTTTTAGAAATTTTATTGAAGATGTTTTGGGATTTATTGTCAAGAATTTCATGGGATTTTAATGACAGTTTCCTGAGATTTTATTTTTGAAGATTTTTTTAAGAGATAATCGGGATTTTCAGAATTTTTGGTAAGATTTTGTGATTTTTAATAGTTTAATTTTTTTCAGACTTTTAAAGATTGTAAAAGATTTTCTGGGATTTTTTAGGGATTTTGACGATAGTGTACGAGGGTTTTTCGAGTGATATGCCCCTCGCAAAGAAAGTCGATGAAATGTTGTAAATTATCAACAATTTTTGGTCCTTCTGAAGATTTTTTAAAACAGCAGTTTGTGAAGGGTTAGTAAAAATATTTAAGTTTGCTTGGGTCTTTTCTTGGCCATTTTCCTAATAATATTTGAATAGAAGAGATATTTCTTCAATTTTGTTTCCAACTGTAAATTTAGTTTCCAACCTTTGGATAATTATTGGCATTTGATAATTAGATACCTTAGGCAAACGCGCGAACTACACCATTTTCACTTCAAATTCGTCGCGAGTTACATCAAATTCATAATAGGTCAAATCAAATTCATAATAGGTCAAATCAAATTCGTAATAGGTCAAATCAATTTCCAATTGGTAGATCCCTCAATTCGATGACAGTCGGCCAGTGTTTTTTGCAGTGCGTTATGCATCGCATGACCAGCATGGGATTTACTTCAACACGAACTGCTTCATCCACAATTTCTCTCATTATCTGGAGACTGTGTGCCACTTGTGTCTTTCCTGGTGGCACTTCAAACAGCTCTGCCTGACATGCAGATAGCTGTCTCTCGATCGCTCTTTTCACAACTGACCAGTATGCCTCTGCAAGTAGAGGCATGCTACTGTAGTCTAAATGGTAGGTTAAATGAACAATAACCAACATGGAGCCAGTAAGTCGATACTAGTTTACTGTGCTGTGCCTACCCTTGCCAGCGCTGGCAGAGCTAAAGTTCAGCTTATAAACTGGGTTGAGGCGAGCCGTACCGTGCTAAGACATGCGTTGTGCTACTTGTGAGAGACTCACTTGTAGCTCATTCTTGTCCTTTTTCGGGGCTTTTAGGCAGAGAGCGGCATGGTACAGTTTTATAAACTCAATTGCAAGTCGTGCTGAGCCGTGCTAATAAAGTATTCTAGCACGGCTCGGCACGGCACAGCTGATAAACTAAGCGCCATTTTGGCCATTCTCTGTTCACGGTCTGTCCAACCTTTTTCAACTCTTTGCCCCAACCCAAAGCACCTGCTTCGCATGTAATCCCTGCACCTTAATATGAAAGAACGGCGTTTTATTTGACCAGCGTCTTTCCATCAAAAAGTTATGCCATTGCGATTTCTTTCCAAACGTGAAAGTGAATAGAGGGGAAAAGGAAAGCGTCAACTTCGGGGAAGAGGTAAGGTTAGAGTAAGTCAAGATTTGAAAGCAAAACCTTTATCACGACAAAACTCTTCTTTTGTACTATTTAAATCGAGCTTACTGCTCGCTGGTGAAGGAGACGCCATGTTGATTTAAATTTTGAACGACATACATCATTTATACAAACAACACTTTTACCACGTGCTGGGCTCACCTTGTTACTCATTTCGTAGAGCACCATGATGACTAAGTACTGTACCCTCTGTCCTCTTAAAGAAAACATACTTGAATATTCGATTTTGATCATTCAAAAAATTATGCATCAAACTTTTTATTTATTTTTATTAAAATTATGCAAGCTTTTTATCAATTGATGAAGTTATAATTTACGAAATAACAAGATCCGAACTTTGCTCAATGGTTGACGTTGTTGGGTGATGGTGTTGTGTTTTAGAACTTTAACAGATATTAAACTAGATCAACCCCGACAACTCCGCAAATCTATCAAAGTTTTGGAACATAACACCATCGCACAAGAATGGCAACCATTGAGCAAAGTTCGGAGCTTGTTATTTCATAAATTGTAACCTCATTAAAAAATAACTCGTAATGATCACCATCCACTTTCTCAAATTAGAAATTCTTTTAGTTAAACTATTCTCCTGCAGACAATTAATCTCAACTCACTGTACATCACAATGATGGACAATCACAAACGTCAACTTCCTGTTGTTTGTAAATACAGTTGATGTTGTTGAATACAATCAGTTATGCTCTGAAGACATCCCGTCCGAGTGGGACGAAAGCTCGGCAAATAAAAATATCCAACCACAGAAGGGGTATAAGTATACACGGAGTAACTGGGCCAGTGGTCCAGTGATTTTTTTCTTTCATCACATTTAATAAGTATATAGAACCATCTTTGGTAAAATCTGGGGACTATGTCTAAGAATAACGTATACTTTGTCATTGGCACGTAGTTGCGCTAGAAAAGCACTTTCTAACTCAACTTTCCACGCAGATTAAAAAAACGTAATTTCAAGTTAAAATTCGAGCAGGAGCTTGGTCAAAATGGCAAAAGTTTACACCATACAGTGTGGTTGGATATTTGTGGGCCGGAACGAACAGAGTTCACCCTTTAAATCTCGATGTCCTGTATGCAAGTTAACATGCCTCTTCTCCAACTTTTGCTGTTTTCGCCCACTTCCTGCTCGAATTTTGACATTTTTGAAATCTACGGAAAATGTTTAACCAAAAATGTGCATTTTGGTGCAGGTAACTATCAGCAAAAGGTGTGGTAGAATTTTTACGCGGTTCTTAACTTTTTCTAGACCGTTAAAGAGTTAATAAGAAATACAAAATTGCGTCAAAGTAGTTGTTAGAATATTGTGCTCTGATATTCTGTAAGTGAATTATCGTAATTAATTGTCTTGATGAAATATGTATAACAGCCCAACGGAACTGTCATAATGAGAAAAGAAAACTCGGAAGTGCGCCACATGCATTCCGATCGATGAGAACTAATTTGATTCATTACTTTATATCCTGTAACATTTATATCTTTTACATTCATACTTTATATCCTGTAACCTTTATAAATCCTTTTATGGTAATAATCTTTGATTCATTTATATATAAAAATGCGATTGAAATAATAAAAACTTAAGTCTGTGTGTTTGACTCCTGAAGTTAAGTTGTGCGTTGGGCTTCGTAATCAAGATAGAGCGATGGCAACAGCACAAAACCCAACAATAGTTCAATTCGAAAATGTTTCGATTGTATTTACACCAGTGGTTTCTAGAAACTAAAAAAGTTGATTTTTGAACAAAATTTTCGAGTCTAACTGATCAACGCCCGAGGAAATTGAAAAAAGTGCTTCAAAAATATTTGCTAAAACTTTTTGTATCGTTTCGTTCTTTTTGTATCGGTGCAACGAACCGTGACATATTCAGAGTAAAGTAAAAGAAAAGTTTATTTATAGAGGATAACCCTATCAGCTAAACTACATTGTTCTCCCTGGAGGTCCAGTAAGAGCCATCCTCCATGGGTCCAGTGTTACTACAGGAGGAAACCGGAGTACCCGGAGATATTTCGTGGTCAATCTGGACAGCACTCTTCCCACATGTGACCAAGGTAACTTTAATCAGAAAACTGCACGCAACCGGGATCGAAACCTAGTCACAGAGGTGAGACACGTGGACTAATACTGTGCCACCAACGCTTGCGAAAACCACTTTTCTGACTCAATTTTTACGCAGATGCCAAAAGAACATAATTTCGAGTCAAAAGTAGAACAGGAACTTGGTCAAAATGGCTAGAGTGTTTACCATACACTGACGTCCTAACTTGTATCGGTCTATGATCCCAAATTAAATGCTGTACCGTCAAACCAACAGACTGCTGCAGTCTGTTGGTTTGTCAAGGCTGTATCATATGATACCTGTATGATACCCGTGGAGGCCCATACCTGTATGTTCCTTGTGGAGCTGTCACAGTTACTAAGAGAAGATATGAAAAACCAGCTTTGCCAGATTAGATTATGCTGGCTTTTGTTAGAAAATCTAACAATAGTGTCACAACAGCTTGATGTAATCATTCATTGCTCATATATTAACTCTTTTCATGTCCGAGGACTTTCCCTAGACGAGTAAAATCGTCTGGCGTTAGCCAGAGTTAAATACTAAAGTTTCCATAGGTCACAGAGGACCTATACGGACAGGAAGGAGTTAATGCTGCTAGACTCTGCCATCGTCATGGTGTTATGTGACGTCTGGGATCATCTGGGTGGACACAGGAAATTTAAAATGCCAACTTCAGTGCGAAAACAC
>JBAHVQ010228897.1:0-10438 GCA_036872915.1 Nanipora kamurai
CGTGACGTTTGCAAGGTATTATTTGCATATGCCACAAATCTTAATATCTCAAGAACGAAGTGAGATATGTAAAAAGTTTAGAAGATGTTGCGCTATAATTTCAAGAGTTCTTTCATATAAGAAAAACTTAATTTTCGCTTCATATGTACTTTAAAATGTTATACTATGTACAGTTTGTGGAACACCACGTTTTATTTATAGACATTTGTGTCTGTATCAACCAGTTTTTTGACATTTGTGTCTGTATAGACATTTATTTACAGACATTTGTGTCTGTATCAACCAGCTTTGCATCAGCGCTCACACACTCAAATTGAGCTTTTACGAGTTTTAAATAATTTGTTTTAACTTTCCTTTCGAGTAAACACTAATTTGTAATCTAGTAATAATAGTCGTTTTATAAGTAATTTACAAAATTCGTGTCCGTTCTGTATCTGGGTATAAAGACACTCGGCTTTGCCTCGTGTCTGTATATCCCGATACAGAACGGCCATTCATTTTGTAAACATTACATATAACATTTATATGAGGTTAATAGAAGCTATTTTGTGTTTGGAAATGTCGTGTCTTAAACAATCCTTGCCACCTCAAGTTCAAAATCAAAATAAAGCGTTAAAAGCGTTAAGCTTAGCTTAGTGTTAAAATAAAACGTGGTGTTCCACAAACTTTCCGTAGTATATCAAATTATCACCATGCAAAACTTCAAAAGATTGATAACTTAAAATGTCGTACACAACTTGACGTCACACATTACAATTTACATATCAAACAAATCCAAATATGTAAAGAACGAAGTGAGATGTGAATGCCGGCGGAACTTCCAATTCTTCACTATTTTAAGAATACGTCCATACAAAACAAAATAATTTTAGGGTCATATTCCCTTTAAATGAAGCCACTAAGGTGTGAAATGCCGGTCAGATACAGGGAAAGACAGACAGACGGATGGTCACAGTAATTCCTATTTACACTCCCTATCTTTATTTGCGGAGAGGTACAAAAAAATAAATTTAATACACACCCTTCGTGTTTATTGGAATTTGGTAAAGGTATTCGACCGCCACGAGAGAGAGCAGACTCGACCCATGTGATGCTCAGGTCGGCAACATTCCAGTAGTTGTCCTTAACAATCTTAAGAATGGCTTCTTCATGTCCTCCAGCCAGAAATTGATCCAAATTCACGTTCGTTATCAGGAACTCAGCTTGATACCAGGGGTAGTCTGAAAAACGAGATGATTGTAAGAAAATTAAGTAAATCACCGAACTCCACTAATCATTGTTCGATCGAGCAGGCTTGGCGCTCAAACTCAACAATTATGTAGGACATCGCTTATAAACAAAAATTAAAGTACGTGATAATAGCACGTTTGCCAAGTTGATTTACTGATAGGGACGCATTGTGAGCCCCCGATAGGGCATCATTCTCCCAAACTTCGGATCGCCGGCTATTTCTCAGGTTTGATCCCTGCCAGAGGGTTACAACACTGGGTCATGAACGGTAGTTTTGTAAGCTAGATTGAAATTTTTTTAAGGCAGAGTAGCATAAAACCATGTCTGATACCGGAAGTTTTCCCCATTGAACTCTATACACGTAGACAGGAAGGCCGACTCCAGTCAATGAGCAGGTCAAAAAACAAAACCAACCTGGCCGATATGGAGGCCTTTTTGTCGTTTTCCCAACCCCCGCGGGCTTGGACAATAGCGTTACTGTAAGTCTTCTCTGGACAATTTACCCCGGGGGTTTCCTGGGATGACTACCACGCAAGGGGATTTAGTTTTCGACAACTTTGCTCAATCAGATATAAGCATGTGTAGGCAGATCTTGAGGCTGTTTAGGGCATTCTTAGACCACACTTACACAATATCGGGGGAAAAAAACTGACATGAAAACGGTACGAAATGAAGACGGAGTCCTAGGCTGTGTTTACACTGGTACGGTAAGGTAAGTCTTCCCTTCAAAAATTATTACTTTTCTTTGTTGTGTTACGCTGTTTCGGCTCAGTCCGGAGTGGTTTGCCGAAGCGTTGTCACGCCACATAGCACTCCGGCTGCAAATCAGTACGTTACGGACAATTTCCCTGGAGCATAACAGGAATCCGTTTCAAACGTTCGCGGCAAATAATGGCGGCGGACTGTTTTGTACTTCAACAGCAATTCTAGCTGGTTTATCTGGTTAATGCTAAAACGAGTACGCGTTCTGCTCCCCGGTGTAAACAACCTTTTTCGAGCGGGACATGTGATCTAATCATAATAGGAGACACTTTGAAGCTGAAATACGGTAAATCGTGGACGATAAAGTCTTCCGTGTCATGTAAAACTAAAGATTACATCGTTTAGCGAAGTTTGATTCATATTATTAGATTAGCTTACCATCTTCATTTGAGGTTACTTCAATTTCTACCGTCTTTCTGGGGGCTAGGTAATTATCCTTGTTCCAACCAATGACCTAGACACAATAAATGAGCAAGACTAAAATATGTTTAAAAACAACGGCGAGTGAAGAGTCTTTAATTAAACTGTCTGCGAAGTGAAAATTACGTCTGTCTTATTCGAAAGAACGCTTGACATCATGGAGAAATCTCCGTTACACTTTTTCTATACCTCACTTCGTTCTTGAGACAGTGAGATTTCTTTGATAACCAAATAACCACTTACCTACGTCACACTGCACAACTAGTAATTGAGACACCGCGCAAATCATTGAAATTATTCCATTAAATTACCAGAAAGTTTGCTTGTTTAGCGACAATAAATACACCGACACTTACAGTTTCACTTGACTTGGTTGAATAACTTCAACGATATTCCCAACTGCACAGCTACTCATTATGCAGTATGACGTATGGAAGCTGTTTTTTACATATCAAACTAATCTCACTATCTCAAGAGCAAAGTCAGATACAAAAAATGTGCAAAGAGTGTTCCAATATAATTTCAAGAGTTCTTTCAAATCACAGAAACTTGATTTTCATTGCACAGACAATATAACAATAATATTCGATCTTTTCCTTCAGCACTTTCCTAAGTTTCTCTCCAACCTTTGGTGTCGATCACTTGGTGATGACACCCATTATTCTTCCGCCGCATCTTTACCGTTGATTAAAGTACATATAAACTCTCTACATTTTTTATTTTTTGTATAGAAGAAACAAAAAGAGCTGATAGGTTCTTTTACAATTTCTGATTTAGTCCATTCGTTTCGGAGATATATCATTATAAATACGCATATTTTGAATGAAAAAGTCGTGAAGCAAGGAGACCTGGGACTCAGGAACCAATGGATTTCACACAAAGAAAACGCCTAACTTTTGACCACAAAGCTATCAAAAATGTAGTAACGCACCTGTCCGGCATTATTATAACCAAAATTTCGCAAGCTAACTTGATGGTACGCAGTTTCGGTAACAAAATCAGTGGCCAGTGTCAGAGGTCCGATATTTCACACGTACAGACCGAAATAAACGAGGTCAACAAAACAAGCTTATTGAATTGCTCGGCAGCCAATCTGTTTGAGTCTCTCAGCGTGCTGACCGAAAAATGAGATCATGCAGCCAATATGCAGTAAAGGTATGTTTACACTGCAATTAAGCGGGCCATTTTCTGGCTAAGAAGCATGTTAAGTTGAGAAAACGCCTGCAAATTGCTTTGTGGACTCAAATTTGCCTGCTTTTTATTAGCTACCATGCATCTAAACCAGAAATCGGCCCGATTAACCGCTGTGTGAAAACGTACCTTGATGCACATTTATTTCATGTACAGTATACCTGTTTGGTTGATAATTATATGTTCCATACCTCAAGGGTGACATTTTTATCCCGAAGTCGTGGCGTTCCATACAGAAATGCAGGATCTGCAGTTGTTCTTTGTTCTAAATGAAGCCATGGCGGCAGCTCAGGATAGCCATCTCTCGTCGTGAAGTTGAAGGAAACATTTTGACCTGGAATTCAATTAACTTCAGCGCTGTAAAACCGATTTTATTAAGCAGTAAAAAAGCCTTTTAACTAGCCACAGAGTACTTGTAAGTAGTATTTACAACACGAGTGACGGTACTGTATCAGATATTCACTGCAAGCACGAGCCGAATGATTTTATGTGCCATACAACTACGACGCAAATGAAGACCAGTGAACTCTAAAAAGACTGGAACAATAACTCCAGGTTGGATTTTGAAGCCAACCATGGAGGATGACATGTACATGGTATGCCCCAGTCCCTTTTACGAAAACACTAGTACAAAAACCTTAAAAAGTCAAAAGATTTTATCATTGTACGCCAAGTTTCGTTCTTCTGAGAAAGCTTTCCATAGCCGATATCAAAAAGAAGTGATCTTTCACCTTACCTATTCTTCAGAAACTGCCGTTGGCAAAACATGAAGTTATTAAACAAATAAAAAGGTTTGGTCGAAAAAACGGCGCGGAAACTCCCACCCTTTTTTCGTTTTCCTTGGATGTCCTGAGCATACTGAGAGCAAAACCAGGGCGAAAGCTTGGTTAACCTTACACTTGATTTAGTTTTTATAATTCAGGGATGTTTTATTGCCGTAAAGATGAGAATTTGTGAACTAAAATAGGTTGAAAAACTGTCACTATTGGCTTCGTATTGCCGGTTCGTGGTAGCTGCACGCAAGAAACACTCATGCTTTATATCTACATTGTAGCTGCACGCATGAAACACGCGTAATTTATACCTACATGGCTGCCTCCATGGGTGGCCAATTTGGCTTCACCCGATCATAAGGCAAAGCGTATGGAGTTATCGTTGCAGTCTTTTTAGAGTTCACCGATGTAGGCTTACTACAAGTCCTTCCCAGCCTCTTTTTCGCGGTTTGCTACTCCACTGGGAAACAACTTGGCCCACTTGCAACATGACAAATTTACCGGTGGAATTTTGGACAGGGGTGAAGTTGGGGGGGTGTCAATAACAAGCACATATTCAGACTACCTTATTGTGATGATGTGACATATGCTAATCACATTTGCTATTTAGAATAGCTAATCAGATATAGATTCCTGCAAATGAAACACGTCAACCACTTGAGACTTCTGTAGCTTGCAGCCTGACAGTGGTGACACAAAAGTGGCTGACTTGTGGCAAGTCAAACGTGAATGTTTTAAAGTACTTCTGAAATGATGAGCTATAAGTTATTTATTGCAGAAAATCTCAGTTTGAGGGTTTGAGAGTTGAACAAGAACTGATAAGTGAATTTTGAACAGCCACTGGTGGTAGAAACAAACAATACAACCACTATTGATCATAACACACTGATTAGAGAATACATGTAATTTCTTTTGAGTTCCTCTCATGAATTATTGATGAATTTTACCAGAGCTTTTACACTGGCTCACAACAGCAGTAGTTACACCATCAATATATCCTATTTAAGACCTAAAATATATTTCCATAGATATATTTATATTTATCATATGCTAGTACCTTTATCAGGGCGATAACAGGGTGACATAAAAATGATATGTCCCTGATATCGTTTTTTGTCCCGCTAGATTTGTCGCTTTTTGATAAAGGCACAAGTATATAATAAACAGGTTATCATAATCGGGACGATGTGATGTCATTTTTATCACTTTCAGGTCAATATCATAAATTTCCCTCGTTCGCTGTGCTCACTCGTGATATTTTATGATATCATCCCTCAAGCGATAAAAATGATATCGCCTTGCCCCTCATATGATAATCTATACATATCTAGAAGGGCCTGGTTGTTCAAAAGGTCATTAGCATAACCTAATGCAGTACCGTTCAGAATATGAAATTTTAGCACTTAGTTATTACTAAATATACAATATACAGTAGCACAGTAAGTACCTGTAGACCAGAAACCGTTGAAATCTTGAACTTTCTGGATCTCTGTTTTAAAAAACCTTCCAATGCGTGCAGACTCAAGACTGTGGCAAATATAAACAAGAGCTAGTAAAAGAAAAAAACTGTTCAGATTAGCAAGACATAAAGAGAAGCACCCACCATAAAGAGAGTGCCACTGAAGTACATAATACAAGACTAACCGTTCAACCAGGGGTCTACCTTCTTAGATCACTAGCAAACATGTATTACTACATTTCACTCTTGCTAGCAAAAAGTACAAAGTCGCTGGCAAAATTTGAAATCCTTATGCAATCATAGACACCATAGTAGAGCTTAATAACATCAATTTTATTTGAGCATGAAGTGGTACCTCCAAACATTGTCCTTCAACCAGCTGCCATACAACATACGATCTTGAAGAATTTATCAGTATATGTGCATTGATTTCACACATATTTCTTAATGAAACTGCTGGCCGTAATGACCAGCTTGTACAGTTCTTCAATTGCCAGAGGCTCAAGTGATGTATAACATGCCATAAAAATGGAAAAATGGAAGTGTGGCCAGGATTATACATAATGACGAATTACAGATATGTCCTCAGACCAATTACTGTATTTCTATGAGCTTTTGGTAACCAGACTGCAACCTTCAACAGGTATGAACACAAAAATGTTTTTATGTTTACCTGTTGAAGGTTGCAGTCTGGTTACTGAAAGCTTGGAAAAATAAAGTAATTGGTCAGAGGATGTATTTGCAATTTAGTGTTATGCCACAAAAAGTCACATTTCTGAATTGTTCAATTTACCTAACTGAACTGCATACTTGCAAACATTTGCTGGTGAAATGTTTTTAACTTGATAAGGCTAAAAGTTTGCTTGCATTTTGCAAGTGGCAAGTTTCAGGCTTGTGTTCCACAATTATGAAGGTTGACCATCTGAGTTACTAGTGTAACTCAGTATGTGACAAAAAAGGATGTCCCATAGCCTGTGTTTTAATTGCAAGTTGCCTGAGGGGCAAGAAACTTTTATTGCCATTTTCAAGATAAAGGAGTATATAGTAGGCAGTTGCTGAGATTAAATTAAATAAAAGGGTGAATAATGAAGACTACGATGATTGTTGTTTTATCTGCCATATAACTGTTAACATTTAGGTAATGTTTTGTGTTTCTTGTGAAACAATAAAATTTTAAAAATACCCCTGCCATTTTAAATCTTTTATGTCTTTTTGATGATACTGATCAAAATGCACAGATAGAACAAATGTTGGGTCCGGTTATCCTCCCTCTTGATACACCTGCAGGCCTTAATTTTATAGAAAGTCGATTCCACAGTGTTCAAACTTGGATATTAGTAAGTTTCACTAAGCTACAAAGTTAACCAAAAAGCATTAACCACACATACCATTGTCAACTGTCTAAATGAGTATGTAACTGTTGGCATCATCATTGTGAAAACAGAAATTAATACTCTCTTTCACCTTTTAGAAACTACAGTATAATTCCGAGAACTGCCAAAAATTGCACCCTTTTATAAACTGTCTAATACCGGATGATAATTCTTGTCAAAGGGTGAGCTCTTAGTAAACAAAGGGTTAAACTTCAAATTGTACCTAAGTTCTCTGTGAGGGGTATTGGGTGAGTATTTGAAAACCAAAATGTAGAACTAAGTCATGAGAGAAAATTTGAGAACGAGACCCAAAATTATAACAATCTAGCACCTCAGGTTATATTTGTATGTTGCTTTCATTGCCTTGGTCATCTAATATTTTCAAAAATCACATTGATAACACATTAATTGGACAGGATGGTGGTCTAATATTATCACCTCTAAACCTTTTGTATTGAGTTTCTACAACCAATATATGAATATCAAAATCACACTTATATGTAATTGCATGCTGAGATTTTTTTTTAGGATTTATACCAAGATAAAGACTTATCAACAATTTTGTATAGTCCTCAAAAATTAAGTATACAGGGTATTCCTTAAATATAAAGGAGTTACCAATCCACCTACAGTATATACGGTACAAGTATCCGATCATGCATGCTGTATGCAAAAGTACAATTAGATTTGTGCAAAAGCCTACAAAAGAAAGTCAAAGTTCTAAAGCCGACCAAAGGAAGAAACAATTTCTATCTTGCAAAAATGGTCACATTTTCACCAAATCACGAAAAGCATAAAACAGATTTGTGGTTGCACCATGTCAAATGCCACCATGCAAAACCTCCAACAACATATAAATCGCGAAAACTCGTGAGTTAGTCCTTCTACTAGAGCTGCCCAAGGTATGCGGGTTAGAGTGAATCAAAAGCTTACGAAAGTACGAAAAAAGACACACTACTAAGTCGGCTAACAAGAACAGCTATGGGCAGTCGGCATCATCGCATTTATCGCACGTTCCGATCCCAGAAGCTATGCAAGAAACGCCGAATTGTTGTTACGCCCCAACGGCATAACCGATTCGTGACAATCGCCGAAAAGATGGTTTCTACCGCTAAAAAATTAGAGCATAATTACTAGCGGTAACTCCACACAGTTTCAATATTTTCCTCATTTCTTCACATTACCAATGATCGCAAGTTTATTCAGCTGAACATTAACACCAAAGAACAGGCGTCACGAAAGAAATTCTGTCACCGTTGTCTGGCTTCAGAAAACATACCTGTGAGAATAAAACAGCGTAGTAAAAATATAGAAGACTTCATAATCTTGTACGTAATGAGTGTCCTCCACCAACGATAGCTTTTAAATAAATTAGACCTCGAGAAGACCACCCAGCCTTTCAATTGACAAGATCAGCATTGAATGTTGTTCAACTTCTCCACTGCTCAACTGAATAAAAATTAACCTCGGTTCCAGGGTATGCGCGTTGTTTTTGAGCCAGGACATAATACAGTATTATATGCTGAGATATATTGTGATTAGTACAGCCACGGAAACTTAACGAAAAGACAGGAAAGAAATTGTTGGATTGAAATGTTAAAGTACCGTTTTCATCACGTTTCCTATCTATTCTAGTGTATATGTAGCCATGGCTATCTAATAAACTTGTCCTTAAAAATTTAACTTGCTTATCTCTTTCCGGCCTTTACTATCCGAATTCAAAACGCAAATGCGTCTTGTCCTCTCACCTTAACGTAGCGGCTTACAAGTTAGTTCCAGACACCGCGCGGAGCTGCTGCGGGGGGATAGGGGATCGACTCTTCTGATAGTTTTTTAAACACTATCAGAAAGGCTCCACCGTCGTTGAGTTTATCGCTACTGAATATTGCAGTGGAGAGAAAACTAGAGCCACATCTGCATTAAAATTTGCACAGAGCCTCCGTGGCTAGAACTCAGCTTGTAGCTCAACCGGTGCCGCAGCTGTCCTGAAACCCGAAAATAAGACTTCGAATCTTGCTCAAGTTAACAAAATTTTTCGAATTGAATTTCGCTGTGAGGGGAATTTCAACGTGTCAAAGGCTTAAACTATGAAGGAGGTCTGGTGTTATTCTCCCCTAAAATAATTCTACAGTCTCTGAAATATGATTTTCAAATATGATTTTCAAAAACAAGTCATTAATTTTTCTTAAAGGTTTTTTTTTCCGACTTTTTTGTTTAAAATGGTTTGCCTAAAATGAAAGGTAAAGGTATCTTTATTCATACTGGATATCACTATCTGCTGCTTAAACTGCTCTCCCTAGAGGTAGTAAAGTAGTAAGTGCTATCCCTCTGAGTACCAGGAGAAAACCTGCGATGCATGGTAGAGCCAAACTGGACAACTCTCTTCTCATAAGTGATAAAGGTAACTTTAATCTGAAAACTGCACCGAATCAGAAATCGAACCCTAGTCACAGAAGTGAGAGACAAGAGACTGCAGTTAGCTAGCAGTACACGTCAACTTCGAATTGTACTTACATTTATGTCTATATAAAGTGTACGGCGTCTGGCGCCGAAGAACGGTAACAGGTTTTAGATGAGGGGCAAAGGAAACATTAAGATGGTGCATACACCCAAAAATTCTTTATAGCAGGCAGTATTTTACGTTGAGAACTCTGAAACATGTTGTAGGGATTAAAGTCTTGAATGATGGTATAAGTAAGAGTTATCAATCAAAACCGAGGGAACGAAGCTATTTATTCCACGAGGTGCGAAGCACCTAATTGCAGTTCTATCATTTCTGACTTTTTAATTACAAGTCGTTGTCCATTTGTTTTACGAACTCGTGGGTTTTTTGGTATATTTGATATGAATAAGTATTTGTTAAAATGTAAGATCGTTTTTGTTTTTCTGTCATGCATACGTTCTAACTGATTTGTAAATTCGAGTGATGTTGACAGTGCCAAGTACTGTGTGTATATGCAGTCCCAGGTACTGTATATATAGTACCTGGGACTTTATATACAGAACAACAGAGGACGTTCGTCAAGCTCGTTTACTCAGAAAAACGATTTCTGAGCCCTAGACGGGCATCGAACCCGCAACCTTCGGATGACCGGTGAGACGCTCTAACCATTGAGCCACTACGACTCAGATAAGTACTGAAATAAGTATTCGATCATTATTATCATATCGTGACTTCCGCTTAGGCAGTACATATGATAAACCTGCAGCCTAGCTCACCATCTGAGTCG
>JBAHVQ010228908.1:0-10438 GCA_036872915.1 Nanipora kamurai
GAGATGATTATAATACTACATTCATTGGCACTTGTAGTTCTACTGTTTTCTTAAATATCTTATCAATACCTGCGATAAGATGACTCCACTCCGCACCTTCATGGAACTCGTGGGAATTACTCTTCATTATACTGCTATTTTCTTCGCCTAGAAACATATTATACATATATTATTATAGACTTTTACGTAACTGAACATTACACTAAGGTGCATTCTTTAAAAATATCCACAAAACAAGGACATGTACATAATCTTACACAAATAGAGTATAAATGAGCCTTCACCACAATTACTGAAAAAAAATAGAAATTAGAAATAGAAGTAGACTTTCTTTCACAATTAGTAATATGTTACGTCAAACTCTTTAGTTCGTTTGGAAATAATTTCACAATAAAAGCAAAATAATTGCACTGGATTAAAAGCGGTATAATAAAAAATAAACAAAACAATTTGTACGAAACAATTTCTACTAGTTGGTAAATGTTGATCGTCCTGGTTCGAGTAGTCTTTGGAAGGGATATAAAAAATAGGATGCTGCATAGGCAGTATATATAAAACATCGTAGAAATTTAAAAATTCTTCGATTGTCGATATTCTACAGTACATGAATTCGGTATAATTTTCCACACAAGGAGAAACGGTATGTCCATGTCCCGGAAAGAGTACTGATGACTGAAAAGTAATATCCATGGAATGGTTGCTCCGGGTTTACAAAAATTCTACGAAAATAGATCAGTCCGAAAATAAGTGAAAATCAGTTATGGAATGGATTAGCTAGGCGCAAAAAAATAACGTTGGTCAGTGGGGTGGTTAAAGCCTCAATGATGATACTTCCGACTTTGACTGTAGATAGAAATTACTTCAAATTTACAACTACAGTATCTGGTGTTCGTGGAAATATCGATTACTAAATATTCTTAGGTTAAGAATAAGATATACATTATCGAATCAGTTTTGCGACCTCAGATAAGCAAACTGGATAAGCGAAGATCTTTACTTAAATTGGGATCTCTAACGATGTCCTGAAAACTTGCAGTTCTCGTAAATCGGACAAGTAAAGTTAGGGCCACAACTTTAAATTCCTACTGACGTTCAGTTTCTTACTCGTCTACCAGGTTACCTCGAGAGTGTTATAGATGAGCAGGAGTATACACGAACCTGTTTTATACAATTTACTGATTCAATTGAAGAGAAAAAAGTTACCTTGTGTTTCCAGTATCTCAACGAGGTCATATCTATCCATCTTCTTGAAGAACCCAATCAGCTTATTTAAGTAATTTCCAGACTTGGTTGCCCAGTTTGACAAAAGAGCGTCAGCAGGAAATGTTTCCAGTATAAATGTCTTTACTTCGTCAGTGGTGCATCCCATCTGTCCAGCTAGTCCTTTGTAATCCTTATAAAGAAATGGCTCGTACAACTTTGCACAGATTTTCCGGTAAACTTTTGCGCTAAGGACCGAGAACGTCAATTTTTCTTTTATGCTTCCTATTGCCGAAATAGAAATCAGATTTGAAGGATTGGAGTTGATAGTTGTAGTGTATTCTACGATATGAAAAAGGGTGAAGTGCATAATTTCTCCAAGCGACTACTTACATTCAATGAGCAGAACAGAAATTCAGCTTATCTACCTTTCACTTTGCAGGTAAGTTCAGTTGTTATAATCATTATCCGCATTACAGGTCCCCAAGCAGAGAAATATTTCAAATTACCAAAATTACATTAGAAATACTGCCCAAAATGGCCGTCAACTGCCATCATTTATGTCTACTGTTTAATTGACTGTCTACTATTGTTTAGGGTGCCCGTCGATTCAATTCACGGTAAAACGCGAAACGCACCACTAGAAGCCAAGGAAGAAGAAAAGTTCAAGAGGTATCATCATTTCAAAATGAAGTTGAAAAAAATTTGCAAGTGAAGAGAAGTTGTGATCCTTCGGATCATCATTGGTAGGTCGGAAATCGTGAACAGGACCTTCAAAAACTATTTGGCACAACTAGACGTGAATTTGAACCTTTCGTACATTTCAAAAACCTTGTTTGCTTGGAAGTGTCCGAAATCTATGGAAAATGTTTGATACTTTAGGGTCTGGAAGAGATCTTGATATTAAGATTAAACCGTCCAGCTATACTAACAGAAAGATAATACTTAGGACAATAATAATAACAGTAGCTTTATTTAAGCTGCAAAGATCCTTTCAGCTATATAAAAGCAGATATACACAGGATGAACAGTGTTTACAATTAGAATTACATTAATTAATTAATAGTATTAAATAATATTACATAAGAGCAAAATAATACAATATTAAAAGCTACAACTATGATAATCCATGTCAGTTCTCAAAAGATAATTAAACAATGTTTGCAGAAAAGTACTAAAAAAAAGTAATTTCTCTAACATACTTGGGAAGACAATTAAAACCTTTAGTTCCCACATACCGAAACATTGACTGCCCTACATTGCTGTTTACTTTCGATAAATGTAGAAACATGTAATCACGGAATTTCTGCTCTAGAATAGAACTCCGTCATGTACCTCTTGCATTATAGTTAAAAACAGAATGCACTATACTAGTTGGGTATAAATTCACTTTCAAACGAAATAGATGCCGCGAGGCCAGCATTTTTGGAACGAAGTAAAATTGACCGATTTTATCGACATTTATTCCACAAAATAAAAATTTAGTTTTTCAAATTTAATCTGGGGCATCTTAATTACATTCTTTGGGCAGGCCTTGGAAATCGCTGAAATAAATGTCGAGAAAATCACTCGAAGGTGCGCCAATCGGTGGACACGGTGTCGAAGACATTCACGGCGAATGACTTTTCGCGTATTAAGTGTCGATCATTAAAAGATTTTGCCCTGTGGTTGTTAACTGGTAGAAAGTCGATCTAGATCTTGTTCTTTATGTAGTTTCAAAAGCCTTTCCAGGCAGCCTTTTTCACTCGTGAAAACCAAGAGATCTGCCAGGAAGTCAGTCACTTGATCGGTAAATAAAACTAAGGAAGTAGATGCCTTCTTTGGTTATTGGCGAGAAAATAAACTTCTGTTATGAACAGAAAATCAAGTATTTTACAAAGCTACAGTTGAAGAGAACTTTCTCCTGGTTTTCTTGAATTTGTTTTGCTCTTTGTCGTGTTTATGTCAGTTTGTTCGAATGCCCTCCAAACAGTTAGGCTCTTGAAATACTTTAGGTTGTAAATTATAATATAATATATATACAATAGTTTAAATGGCATTCATATATTTGCTTGTGAATATTATTGTCAGTGGAATTTAACTATCTTCTAACACAGATATTCTTTAGAATTCAAATAGTTCTATTAATAATAATAACTCCACCTAAAATATTTGTAAATGACCAAGTTAAATTTTTGATGATGTAGGATGGTGTGCCTAAAGGACAATTCAATCTATTATAAATATTAAATTGCATAATTTATATTGTAAGTATGACATTGTACATATTGTAAATATTACATTATTTAATTATACTAAATAGTGTACATACTCTATTATGAATATAAGGCATAAACCATGCATTATAAATGGGCAGACAAACTATAACAGGCTCTTGGGAACCAATGGATAAGACACTTAAAATTGCTTCTACAGTTTACCTTTGAGTCACTACATGTACCAAAGCACCTACGTACACAGCCCAAAGCCTATAGGAATCCTGCAGGTACGTGTAGACATATAAAACAAGGATGACAGCTTTTAAAAACCAAATATGGCAGGCAAGTTCAAGTTAAACCAAATCTGAAGAAGAGCAGTGATCAACAATTTTTTTTAAAGAAGAGATGCTTACATGAATAAAGGTTATTGTGTTTACGTCCACCGACATCAGGCACCAGTAGAAGTGATTTACAAGAAGCTCCATGGGCAAACCTGGTGAAGGAGGTTGCTGTAAACATGTTGGAGCATTGTTATTTCAAATTAAAAACTACATGCAGTCAGAATTATAGGAGTCCGTGATGATGCACCAAACATTTTCCACAGTACCAGGTAATAAGGCATAATGACTTGAGTGAGCCAAATTTATGCGACGATGCTACGTTTAAGAAGGAAGAACGTAAGGAATCAATTGTCAAAAAATAAATAATATAATATCAATAACAAACTTCTATAAATGTAATCGATAAAAGTTTATAATTTGAAATAATACTACTAGAAGTGGAACATGTTAACAACTTCCCCTTTACATATTTTCCACATAAAGCTGCCATAAACAACATTTCCAGATACTTGATGTTGGTGGATACAAACTGTACCACTGTTGCTTTTCATCAAAACATTGACACGTCCCTTGGTTAAACCAAAAAGTTTGAAATAGTGCCTTTTTTCACATAGGATTTAACTTTGACCAGCCGGAAATATTTGTTTTTTATAAAGCTGGTATCAGTGTTTTACATCCTTGTAGGATAAATACATGAATAACCCTCTATACATAAGCACTTTTGCCACAGCCTCATAAAAGCTGAAAGCAATTGAAGTCTCTTGACCACTGCATCACTACAGCTTGTCGTAGTTCGTCTGCTTCCATTCAAGCGTATAGTTGAGGCGCTCTATTAAAAGCAAAATTTCTAATGCTATCTAGTATAACTAGATAATACAATATTTACAATACATGTATATACCATTTAATACTTACAATGTATACAGCTACCTACAGTACATTACACGGTTTCACTGACATTTTTTGTGAAGTTATATTGATCTTGATAAAACTGTCTCCACTGAGCAAAACTAAAGTTTATTTAAAACACTGAATTTCAAGAGCCTAACTGTTTAGGGGATATTCGAACCAACTTCCAAAACATGAGAACGAACAAAACCAAGGCAAGAAAACAAAGCGAAAGTTCTCCTCAACTGTAGCTTTTGTAAAATATCTGATTTTCCCTTCATAAGAGAAGTTTAATTTTGCGCCAAAAAGCAAATAAGACATCTAATTCCTAGGGAATGTTTACCGAACATGTGACTGACTGCCTGACAGATACGTGAGCATTCACGAGTGAAAAAAGCAACAAGAAAGTTGTGAAAGTACATCAAGAACAAGATCTACATCGAGTGGCTACCAGTTAACATCTACAGAGCAAAATCTTTTAATCATCGATAGTTGATACTCATACTCACCCGATGTTTTGAAATGTAATTTTTCGTTAATGTTTTTCTTCGCATCGTGTGAACTGTCCGCTCGCCTTCGAGTCATTTACTTGACATTTAGTCCAGCGATCTCCAAAACCTCGTCAAAGAATCTAATTAAGATCACCCCGATTCAATTCGAACAAATAAATATATATTTCGTGGTATAAGTGTTGATTAAGTCGGTCAATTTTGCTTGCAACTAAAAATTTTCGCATCATGGCGGTCATTTCATCTGGAAGTGAATTATATTTCGAACACAAAATCTCGATATAACAATGCTTTAGCCAGCATCAAAACGCAGTACACACCTGATGAAGGATTAAGTATTAAAATAAAACGTCATAACCTAGTAACCTAGCAATACACATTCAGTTCTTCATCCGCTCACTGTAGCTGGCTGCCTGTGTTTTTGGACTTTCGCACTTTTTCTTCCAGACTTCTATCTTATGCCATCTGCTACAGAGAACGTTAGGAACGGGGTCCAGGTGGGCGCACTTTTAGCTCCGCGAGATACTTCGCAAGAAAAAACTCCGCTGCTCGACCCACCGAGTAAAAAAATGCCTGTCGATCGCTCGGCGCTCAAGGGAAGAGAACGAAGACAGAGATCTTCTAAACGGGCTAAACACACCAAGGACTGAAAAAAGAAACGTAGTAAGTTCTCTCGAACTTTTTCTTCTTCAAGAGACGGGTCCATTTCTTCACCTAGCACAAGTTCTTGTGATTCAGAGCTTTTCGATGCCTCGGGCAACGATACTTTGTTGTTCAATTCTGACGTCTCCGATCAAACCATAATCTCGCTTTCTCAACCGATTGTCGATTTCTTGGCATTGGCCACTTTTAAGGACAACGGAACTTTCCGGTTTTCAGAATCCCATGGCGGATTGACAATCACGCCATTTCTCACATACGAGTAACTGGCAACTATGCCCCCCTATGTTTCGCACAATGATGCGGATTACAGGATGTTGTATGAAGGACCTGTTTGCGGACCGATTAAATACCCAGTTGCCTAAGTTCTCTAGTGGGAGACTAGACCCGATAATACATTATCTAATTGCAAACAAAACTCTACATTTGGCCGCGTGGTATGTATGAGACGGCTCATCTTGGCCGTCGGACGGCCTGCTACAAGCTCAGTTGATTACTCCGCCTCGAAAAAAATGGCATAGCTGGTGTGTCGGACAAGAAACTGACTCATTTCGTCCCTCTTTGGCCGATATAACCAGTTTCCTGACCCATTCGTTCGGTGAGGACTTAGAATACAAGACTATCAATACGTATCGCTCAGCTTTATCTCGCATTCTCGCTCCGACTGGAGGTTCTCCTGTTGGCTAACATCTATTGGTCTACTGTCTGCTCAGTGGTGTTTCAAATCTTCCTCCGGCTATGCCCCGTCACCACCAATTCTGGAATGTCAGTATACTAATACCTTATTGACGTTCCTTGTCGAGAAACGAAGATCTGTCGCTCAACATGTTGTCACACAAACTATCGCTTTTGCTTGCCCTTACTGTCCCTAAGCGTTCGTCCGATCTAAGACTTCTTGATTTACATTTTATCCGTCTCCTGCCTAAAGGCGTTGAGTTTAAGCTGCCAGTGCTTACGAAGACTTCTTCCCAGGCCACTTCGGTGTATGAAAGCGAAGAGCTGTGCGTTTACAGGAAGTCATCAGGATACCGAACTCCTCGGGTCTATCTTCCTTCATTCGTTTTTACTATCGCCCAACCTTTGCAGATGTTTATCCTAAAGCTGTCTTATCCGATCCATCGTAATGAATATTCATGGGGTTTTGTTTTTCCACTATGAGTGATTGTTACTTCTTCTATCGTTGAACAAGCATTATTATATCGAAACTTCTGTGTTCGATTATATAATTGAAAATTTTGCAAGGGCGCAATTTCTTTACGATACGCTGTCCTCCTTTTCTATGGCAGACTTGTGGTTGATATTCTGGATGGTAGTTGGACGCTTACTCCAATCGTTTTGACACCTTCTTCTATGGTTCTTCTACATATGTATATTTCCGGCTACCTGATTTCAAACCGAATCTACGTTTCTAGGTTACTGGGTATGACGTTTTATTTTAGTACTTAGTCCTTCATCAGCAGGGTACTACCTTTTGATGCTGACTAAAGCATTGTTATTTCTCACTTCTGTGTTCTCATATCATCTTGACTTTACTTCAGGCACTTTGCGCTTTTCCAAAATCTTCAATTTATATCCGACTATCACAATGCAGTGCCGTTTTTGCTATAATGCAAATGGTGCTTTTGAATGCGTCAATCCACTACGCTGGACAACCTAGTTTATTTAAAATTTTAAAAATTGCTCGATTTTCCATTTCTTCCACACGATTTTTTAGAATAGAGCCGCATTCGTGCCATACAATAGAACAATTGTCTAAAATAGGTAAGATAGTCTGTTTCTAGATACGAAGCTGGACAGGTTTCGGTAATAACGATAACATTTGATTCAAAAGCACTAATCATGGGTAGATTCGTTGACCAAGTTTAATGAGAGCTGGTTCACAGGAAATAACGTTATTTGTACTGGCCCCAAGATAGTTGAACGCGGAAACATCTTTAAGAAGTTCATAAATCGGAAAGTAATGCCAGAAATGACATGTATTAAATTATGAAATAGTCCTATACAAATATTTTCAAGTTTTTTTCATTCTTTGCTTCAGAAACTCCCAATGGCTTCTAGAATGACTGACAACTATCTGAACTATTGATAAACTGTCAAACTTTCAGCTTTGATTTTTTAACATAAGCTGGCCAGTTTATCAACCTTTTAGCTTTCTACGTTGTTTTATACTGCATACGCAGCATCCTATTTTTACATTTAAACTATTGCAAAGTAATTGCACTTGTTGAAATGAACTGGCGTAATGACACACACGAAATAACCTAAATAAAGCCAAAAAGTCAATCCCCTTCATTGGCTTAAGAAGCACTTCTCTTAACATCTATAAAGCCACATCGGGAAAGCTATTAACATCTTATATTAAACAATTTACTTACGCCAGTCATCGAACTTGGATGAACGAAATTCTTTGGTGGTTATGGCTGGAAATAGAATAGAATCGAGCGTTAGCGAAGAGTACAAAGTACAACGGAATTTGACATCTAGTTCACCCGAAATTTAAAAAGAAAATTATATGCGTGGCCATAAAATTTATGTTCTACACAAAAAATGAGTCTCTGGGTTTCACCACGGTGTGAAAACACGAGTAAGAAAACAAGTCTTGTGGGACACATTCCCGAGAGATTTTTTAATAATGAACGTTTAGCAACAGAACAAAAAAATTAGATGATTTTCCATAAAATTTATGTTCTACACCAAAAATGGGTCTCTGGGTTTCACCACGGTGTCATAACACGGCTAAGAAAACAAATCTTGTGGGACGAATTCCCGAGAGATTTTTTAGTAATGAACGTTAAGCAACACTGATCATACCTCAGAACGACTTTTGATGTAGTTTGTCTAATAAAAATGACAGTAAACCAACTAGTTCATCTTTGCTCAAATACGTAATTCGGGTACAGTTGTTAAATAGTTAAATAACTCAGAGTGTTTCGTGCGTCATTACTGTTTAGGAAATCAAAATTTTAGATTAAGATACGTCATTCGCTATTGATTAATACTTTATTCACTAAACTCATTCGCGCTTGAATACACGTGACAGAGCACTGTTTCCCGATTCACCACGAATCTATTGCATTATTAACGATTTAGAAAAATAAATATAGCTAATTTTTTGAAGTAATGCCCTTTTAAAAAAGATGATTTTAAATAGACAATAACAAAGCTCAAAATAGATTTTTTCAGATGTGAAAGAGTTTGCTCATCAATGACTAAAAATGATAACCAATTTTGATGAACTTAATAACAAATCAGTTTTTACTTCCATAGGAAGAAACAAAAATAGTACACAGACAACGCATTGTAACTTCCAACAAGTATTGAATGCCCAGTTTTCTTTCAGAGATCAGCTTCTCTACCGATCTCAGGCTAAACAGAGACTGCCGGCTGTGTTTTCCCGTTCTGTAGGATGATTTTAGATTCCAGTGGTTTCGAAATTTCCTCACTATCCTTCAATTTGTATCGCACATCTAGTTTTTTCCATCGCAAATTGCGATGCGATACCGCTTAATTTGTGCCTTCCGGTACAATCACATATTACATATCTGTTTTCCCAAATCTTAAAAACATAATTCTTACACTTATAAAGAGTAAATCCATTATTCAAAATTCCAGAAACCTCGGTCAGACAAGGATGCAGGATGACCACAGTTGCAACTCTCGCTATTGTTTCACTCCTATCATCAACTTTTATGCACTATAATCAAGTCTCGTCAACTTTTGAAGTGTTTCCAATTTTAAGCACTGATCACTATAAAACTAGATTGGGCATCCCCGCTAGCCAGCAGTCAACAAATTTGACGACACCGGCAACCATCTTACGACTCGGAACATATCATGCACTGAGAGTTTCCAATTTCTACACATTTTCATTTCGTATACGAAAACAAATAATAACGTTATACGCCCAAATTTAGTCAGGGTTCAAGAGAAATCACAAGAGTTCCTCTGGGACTAAAGGAAGCCGAAAACTATGCGTATATGTTATAAATGTGCATTAAGCTGACGAAAAGAAGGTAAACCACAAGAAAATATCGTACACAGTTATCAAGTATAAACTTGCAGACGATGTCAAGGTATGTCATTGGTTGCGAAAGGTACACAAGTACAGCAACAAAAAAATTATGGACTGATTTCACGAGCAGTTTTACGCGTTTACGTTTCTCAATAACCAGCTTCGGAAACAAACCACAAAATAATAGCTTTTACAGTTCAGTAACACCAAGGAATACAAAATCTAAACTTGCTATACCTTTTCTATACTCTCTTTTCAATACTTTCAGCCAATAGTGTATACCACCTTTTAATATCAATATCACGTTAATGGTTTCCATCATAACGCGACTTTACCAGTTGCAAAGTTGCGCGCCGATCTCTGCAATCAAACTAACAAACTAACGATTTCATATCCCACATTATTCATAAGGCTACCCCCTTTCCCAATAAATCACATCATTTACGATACGTTCATCAGTCATCTGAAGGTACCCGTTTGGGTCCCGTCAAAGCTCAGTAATAAGTTTAAGAGTTATAAAAACGTTCGTAGACGTCAATGTTTATTAATATAAGTACTTAAATCACAGAATTCGTTAATTAAAAAAGGATCTATCTTAGCGCAATGACGGTACTTACGAAGACTATATCT
>JBAHVQ010228940.1:0-10436 GCA_036872915.1 Nanipora kamurai
AGGCGACGGTGCAGGAGGGCTCACAATCTGGTTGGGTGCCACCACAGGCATACTCTCAGAGGTCAGCTTCTGAAGCGACGGTGCAGGAAGGCTCTCAATCTGTTCGGGCAACGGTGCAGGATCTCGAGGGCTAGCAATCTGTTCGGGCACCACCACAGGCGACGGTGCAGGGCTGACAATCTCTTCAGGCACCACCACAGGCGTAGTCTCAGCCGGCGCTGCTGCAGGCATTGTCACAGGGTTTGGCGCAACAGACTTTGTTCCACCCCCGGACCCTTCCACAGGCATTGCAGAACTTGTCTCACGCTCAGCCACTGAAGCTGGCTCAGCAGGCACCTCACAATCCGCAGCTGTAGGTGCTGGAGTATCAGGCTTTGTCTCCAAACTCTCTGCAGCTTCAGCCATTGGTGTCACATCAGCTGGCTTTGCAGGCACTGCAGGCACCATACCATCTTCAGGTGCCATGCCCCCTGCCACCTCCAAACTCTCCACAGCTGCTTCAGCTCCAGCCATTGGTGTCGCATCTGAAGCTGGCGTTGCAGGGACTGCAGGCACCACTGAAGCTGGCTCCACAGGCACTGAAGGCACCGCGCCTGAAGCTGGCTGCACCTCACCTTCTGCAGGTGAAGCCTTTGGAGCTGCAACCATTGTTTCGCCCGGTGCAGACTTGTCCGCTGCTGCAGACCCTTTCTCAGGAATCTCAGGAGCTCCAGACTTGTCCTCCAACGGTGTCTCTCGAATTTCAGTCATCTGTGACTGGCTAAGGCCAAGCTGATTGTCAGGCTCTTCTTGGAAAAGTGGTTGGTCCCAATCAACAGGATGTGCTCGCTTCATGCCTTTGCCTTCAGCCTCTGTCTGTGGCTGAGCAGCCTTCTGCAAGGCATCAAGCTTGGCCTGAACACTGGCCAGCTCAGCCCGGAGTTGTAGCTCTGCTGGTGTCGCAGGCACCGTGGAAACAGAGTCTCCCAACCTCAGCTGCCAAAGCGTCAGATCAATATTTAAACTATTGATATTTTCCACCCACAGAAAAAGTAGCAAATTGTACACAAATAACTAAACCACCAAACCACATCATGGTAGATGCTTGGGAAGCAGAGTCCTCGATCACAGGCTTTTGCGTCCCATGCTGACTCTCAGCCACAGCCAAGCCCATTTGCAGCGTACCACACGACCTGACTGCAGATGAGATATACACATATATAAGAAACCTTGCGTGAAACAAAACAACCAGAGAAACATAAACAAATTCAACAAAACATATTAACCCAGACAATCCAAGAAACCATCCGGAGATTTGTGAGTCCTCTATAGTCTCAGCCTTGCGAATGCGCTTCTCAGGAATGGCCGGGATTGCAAACTCGGGCTGCTCTGCAGGCACGACTGCCCCTGCAGCTTTCTTGGGCAGCAAATCAGAATCTATCTCAGGCTGAGGGAGTGCAGGCTTCCTTTCCCTTGTCACCTTACTGTCAGGCGCCTTCATTGAAGGACGCTTCATTACCAGCAGCTCTGCCTCTTCCTCTTCCTTTTCCTCTTCCTCTTCCTCTTCCTGCTCCATCAAGGCGTCTTCTTCAACTGGCTCTTCCTCCCCACCTTCATTCTCATCAGCCTGTTTGGAAGCTGCAGCAGGCCTCGTTCTCTTCCTGGATCCCCCAGCCTTAGCCTTAGCCTTCGTCTTGGCCTTGGCTTTGGCTTTCGCCTTCGATTGCTGCTTTGCCTTCGCCTTCCCCTTTGCCTTTGGCTTGGCCCGAGCCTTGGGCTTGGCATCCAGCTGCCCTTGACCTGACCCACACTGATTCTCCAAAGCTGCCATGTCCTGAGTTGATAATTGAATGTATATCCCAATCTCGCACGCAAACAGCCAAAACACTGCCACTCGTATACCCATATATTTATATGTATATTTAAAATTTACAAATATATATATATATACATACAAAGACGCATACACAAATTGAGCCTAGGCACAATATCACTTGGCGCCTCACCAATCACCAGTTTCAACAGGTCGCACACTGAGGTGAAGCCAAAGCCAGTCGCAGCAGCCACCTCCGGTACTCTCTCCCATGAAAGGTCCTTCAAAGGGAATGGGAGAGCATCCACAATAGCCTTCGCCGCCATGTGGCCCACTCCCACTATCGATCAGGCCCCGGCCCAACGCCAAAAGATCTAAATGGAGGCAGCGCAACACACATCAAATACTCTTCAAAATCTTTGCAAAATTGTATCAAAAAATTACATGTACATTCCCTGTTTTTTCATGTACATTAGGCGTTTTTACACGTACATTTCACGGTTTTTCACGGTAGCCATCTTTTGTTGACTCCCTGCATGTGAGCATGTAGACTTCACGCTCGCTCTAATTTGTTGGCTACTTGTTCAAACACGGTGCACTCATTACACCGTCTGCCCAAAGAGATATTGCCATAGCTCAGCTAGTCGAGGGATCAGCGGATCCTGCATGCAGATCAGATCCGCATCATTTTTGACCATTTCATATGTGTCATTTTTTGTTATGCATTCACTTTTTCACACAGTGTTCACTAGTTCACAGCAATTGGCACAGCACAAAAGGTGCCTCAGTCTTAACTTTGTATACACCCGCCTTCCAGTTCGTGAGATATTCTTCCGGAGGCAAAGATGTCCAAAAATAGCATCCTTTGTTGCCCATGGTCACACCTCCATAATTATAAACGTAATGACACATAATATTCCTGATATGCCGAGTAAGTTTCCCATCGTCCCGGCAAATCCAAGTACTTGCACCCAGCCAGGTAGCGGATGCATTGAGGAATGTTCGCCTGGGATCCCAGTCAATCGACATTCGATCGCACTTTCCAAGATGAATAAATTCAGTACCACCTGGTTGAGATGATGTTAACACTGGACCTTTAAATATCATCAAGGCACATCCTGCCATAGATCACCCATTCCTTGAAGACCAGGTTTCTGGCAATACAGCAATTGGAAGAGCTCCGGGTCTGAAAGTGACATGTCCAAATCCACCATGGCCACTGGACCAGGCAGCGTGTCCTGGCCAGGTAGTATTTGGTACCATATATATATATAACATGTATACTAAGATATAGTACATGTTTCGCTGGTTGCACGCGTTTCAATGCCCCATCCACTATATCCGGGCCTGGCTATGTCTTTTGGTAGCGTGCGCCACTCGTTCTCCAAATGCTGCAGTATAGGCCCTGAGATCGTTCCACAGAAACTCTAACAGCACACCCTCATGTATATGTAACCCAAACATATGATCTGCAAGATGCATCAGTTTGCTTCTAACTGATTGGAGCTAAGAGTCTGAGAAGCGCGAAGTTTCTTTGGAATTCCTTGATACCGTTTTTTGCCATGTTTGTCAATGTATTTCTTCACCAAAGCTCCACCAGGTAACGAAGCACGTAGGGCCTTAGGCATGTATGTGGCACCAGCCACCAAGGATTCCAAAAGACGTTCGCTGCTAGACCACAGCTTGTGCTGCTTGCAAGTAGGCCCATTGAAGCAGCCCATGTAGAATTTGGCGGAATATACCTGAATCAAGCTGAGACTTCACTGATTCAATGTTTGTGTATATAAAGGTTCAGAATATACCTGCATGAAGCTGAGACTTCACTGATTCGATGTTAAATATGTGTGTATATATGTATGTTTCAACCATTTCTCAAACTATATATGACAAGTCACATAGGCTAAACGCAAGAGCTCTTGCATGCGTGGGTGGTTCTGCAGGGACGAATTGGCTGGCTGTTCCAGCACCCAATGGACTTTCCGCCAGCAGCATATCAAGATAATGAGAACCTAGGCTCCATCACCAGGTCAGACGTATATCGATCAGACTTGAAGAGAAACCGCACTCACAGTATATATATATATATGTTTTGGAATTCAAGGAGCCACCCGACTTGCAAGCAGGTTCCCAGTCGCCACATAGGCATATCCTTCATTGCCCAGCCAGTTATTGAAGCAGCCACGTGCTGATGTGCCTCTTGACCTTAATGGCTACCCTCACAACCCCTCTGTATTTAACATCCCATTGAAGATTGCACAATTACCATGCGCAACTACTTCCAGACTTCTCTCTCCAAGGGGCATGGCCGAGAAAGAGTTGCAGCAAATTGCTATCACAACCACCCCAACAGGAGCTACTCGGAGAACTTCGGTCACCGCGAGCCTTGCCGTATGCCATGCACGGAGGCATAGTTGGGGCAGGGCAAACAAACAAGAAGGAAACAAGAAAGACATACAAATTCAAACTCATCCAAGGTGCAAGAACCCCGATGTTGAACACATGTCCATAAAGCCAGAGGTTTCCAGATCATGTGAAGATCCACTCCACCCATTGATCCTGCGAAGTGCCTGGCTCACTTCACCCCGCCCAGCAAAAAGCTCCACGAAGTTCAAGGCCGGTTGGCAAGTGATCTTGGTGTTGCTTAGGACCAAGATCACAAGTAGCATGAGCACAGCTGGGCACTTCCATCGGGCCATATCTAGGACGACCATCCTAGCTGAGCTAAGCAAACAGATATATGTAGCCAGACCCGGTATGCCTGTATATTGCTGATATATGACTGCGCATATGCTCCAAAATTCAACATCGTGTTTTGATATGATTTTTCAAACATGAATGTCTAAGTCGATATATATATATATATATTGTCAGGTCTGAGCCCCAAAACACCTGGTACATAGAGCATCCCTGCAATGCATGCATTGACACTGCAGCCATGTGCTTTACAACGCAATCCAATTAAGGCAGGACATTCCTCCCACCCACCCAAATTTTGCAGCTACTGCAAATTGTCAAAACACACGCTGCTATATATGTAGGCTTGGTCTCTTTCCCAACCAAGCACCAACAGCATGTGGACCAAGACCATATGCACGCTCGAATTTAGCCACGGCAGGCACTAGCTCCAGGGATTGGACGTCGAGCCTGCTGGCAAAAACCTCCGGCGAATCAACTCATTCACCGATAGGCCACACAAAAGGGCTGCTTTCTCTGTGGAAAGACACCACGCCGTATTGGCCATGGTATAAGAACTTCCCTTTTCACGAGCAGCAGCTATGAATTTGTCCCTTTGTTCTCTGTACACGTGTGGTTCATAGGCAGAACCAGCTTCAACATTCGCTCTCTTCTTTGGCAAAGAGCTTGAAGGCCCACTGGGAACCAAAGTCTTCGACTTCTTCCCCTTAATTTTGGGCTTCTTCGACTTCACCGACTTCCCTTTGTTTTTGATGGTGGGCTTTTCACTTTCATGTTCATGTTCATCATCAGCGGCAGCCCTCGCTTCCCACGCAGTTTTGTAGGTCTCCTTGATTTTGAAGGGCTTCGTAGGCTCAGCTTTGGTCAAAGCCTCCAACGATTCAAGAACCTGACAGGGTAAAGGGAGCAGCTAGGCCAACGCAGCTAGGCTTCAAATGAAACCAAGAGATGAAACACCCAAACATCCAAATGATTACCTGTCAAGCAGCTGAAGCAGGCAAGGCTCTTGACACCTTCTCGGTCCCCTTATCCACAGTGCAGTTCTCTGCATCCATCATTTGGCGAAGGTCAGCTGCGAGATCCTTGATCCCCATGTCAGTGGCCAGGGGTCTCAGATCATCAGCAGGTTTCGATCGAGCTGCAACCATCTGCAGTTCCATCCTGGGATGTCCAAGTCTACAAGTTTGTATATTGGGGATTAGTATATATACCCCTTTAAAAGTCAGAGAGTACCCTCCCCTCGTTTAGTTTTCATTTCATTTTCTATAGAGTTTGTTCAAATTGTGACAACCAATATTTTTTGGATGGTTTAATTGTCTAAATCCTCTATTTCCTGTCTTCCCTTGATGTTTCAATAGTTTTGAAGATAATGGTGAGAACTCAGGATGTCTTCAATATAGGACAATGAACCCTCCTGTTTTATAATATAGGGGGATCCTCTGTGGAATTTATCCAAGTTACCTCTGCAATTTGAGATCATTGGCATTAAGCTGGATTGGTGCCTTCTCCGTCGATGAACCACTCAAGTCTGATAGTTCCTCCAAGCTCTCAACCACTTGCATAGGATCCTCATCATTGTCATCATCCGGATGCGCCGGCCACCGTTGGCCAGGTTCATAGTCCTCAACACACATGGATCGTACCATTGTGATGCTTGTTGAATATGGTATTTCAAGATTGATGGCAAACCTTTGAGTTTCCCAAATCGCTTTCCAATAAAAAGAGAACAGTGCATGTTGCAATATATGGCCAAGTAGCACATAGCCCTGTCAGCTTTTTCTTCAGTTCATCAATCTTGGCATTCCTGCTCGAGCCCGCCAGCTGCATGAGGCGACGGAAGCGGACAACCTTGGTTCGATGCGTTTCGAGGCCCCCGACTGCACTGATCTCTCAAGGTTGCAGTAAAAAGCATCTCTGAGTGGTTGAGACCAGACACCAAACGACTCAGTGCCCGCCCCATCTTCAACGACCACAAGTCCACAGCTGCCATCTCGGCCGTGATGCCCTTTGGAAAAAGCTTGTGGTTACTGTAGAAAGCCAATATCGCTTTCTGTAGAACTTTAGGACCAAAGCGACCCGAGCCACGAGATGCTTTCATCACAGCATAGATGACCTAGTCACTGAGCAATATTAAATACTATACAAAATTCATTCTCAAGACATTGCCAATTCTTCAAGCCACTTGATCACGATAAAGCCACGCTCTCTAATTTGACTCAAAGTCACTCCAGTGTTGCCTGCTACATCTTTCAGAGATGGCCGAGATTGAGTGAACAACTTTCCAGTGCAGTTGACCAGAAAGGAAAACCCAACCTTGGCTTAATGGACAACAGTGTGTTGGGGGAATGGTACACGCAGCAACAACTTGTCTTCATTTCGTTCTACATTTAACAGGTGCCTCCAATATCACAATATTACAAGATAAGGGACTTCTTTCAGTTCTGGCTGCTCTCCGGAGGCTGTGGCATACTGCGTGATATTTTCAGAAGCAGATCCCATGGCAGGCCAGCTCTGTGCAGGGGAACAAAATCGCAAGGTTTGTGGTAAATAGATCTGGATATGAAAAAGGGCATGCCATTGGTCAGTGTTTGTTGTATAACTAAATGGTTGCCACTCATATATATGCTTGCACCTTTTTCTAGGATGCCTGATCACTATTCAGAAAACAATGCAGTCAATAAGTGTACATGTACATAGTTCCGGACCAATATATATGTGTGCATGGCCCCCCTGAGCCCTGAGCGCATGCTGCAAGCACAGCAAAAGTGAAAGGCTCCACTCGAACCCAACCCGAGTTCACATCGCCCGACCCCAAGCCGAGCGGGCAGCGTACCCGGCAGCTCATCAACTTGCCACAGCCGCGCGCTCGCCATGAAGCCTAGCGCATGCAGGTTTGAAGGCGTGAGCATAGTCAACCTACTCCCTGACACGCAGCATATATATATATTTATATTGCCAACTTTAAAGCTTCACCTAGCTGTCCACCCCTAACTAGATCTAGTCTGAAGACATAGAAGCGTTGGCTCTTCTTTGAACTTCAGTTCTGCAGTCAGCGATCCTGTCTTGCTGCATCCACTTTTGGGACTGGAATGATTGGAACCTCACGGGCAATGTCCTGAATGAGTCGATTGGTACGGCGTAGCATCTCGAGAGTATTGAAAGCATTGGCGATATGTCCATCCTTACTTGTCGACACGGTTTCACTGAAAGATATCAGCTACACATAATATACATATATATATATATGGGAGATCATGGGAGTATATAAAAACCCAAGCTTAAGGTCCCCAAACTTCAACAACTGAAGAAACGAGCAAAATTCTGCCCCCAGAGATTGGGAGATTGTTGAAAGATCACCAAGCATCAAGATTACGAGCAAGGAGTCGCAGCGTCTTGAACTCGCGATGCAAGGATTCCGACACCTGCGCATGTGAACCCCAACACACAGTAATTTATTTTGAAGTATTCCTTACTTAAACATACCCTTTCTATCACCACTGCGTGCACCTCAGCTGCTTTGTCTTGCTCCATTTCCGCCCGAGATCTCTTCGCCTTTGACTTTGACTTTGGCTCCGCCGCGAGCAAGGCCCGAGATAGCTGTGGCAATCGGGTTGGCTTCGGGTCCTCCTCCTTCAGGATCGGGACCTTTCAGAATGCACAAAAAAGAACAGTATTTCAGGGGTGAAGTTCATTTCAAAAGACAGCAGATTAACCAGGGACCAAGTTATCAATCGAAGCAAACACTCAATGACTCATATGAACTATCCCAGCGACTGAAGGAGCAACATCAGGCACATATATGTTCACCTCCTGCGTTTCCACATCGACATCGACCATCCCTTCTCCAATATCATGATCCGCATCGATATCGGCCTTCCAGTCTTCTCCAAAATTATCAATATCGATCAGTGCTTCCACTGGAGGCAACTCGGTAAACTCGAGCTCTGCATCCTCAGATGGAGACACCCCTATAGTTTTGTTTAAACTTTAAACTATATATAACACACAGTTGGCGAAGATATATATTGCAAGTGCTAAAGGCAACATTCCAAACCTGGGCAAGCCTCTTGCTCAAGTTCTTCTTCTTCTTCTTCCAGTTTCTCCTTACGTAGAGGCCATCACAGCTTGAGGTGATCATTTCGTGTTTGAACAGCACACCAAAACAGAAACAGGAAAACATTTCTAAACAAAAGTAGGCAGATTCAAGAACGCTGTCCACCTCCGATGTGCTCTCTTGCTCGTATACTGCAGACGTGCACCCGCTAGGCTGTGGTCGCTGCTTTGACTGAGCTTCCAGGATCATTTGGCGCTCCTTAGCCAGAGGGGATCCATGGCTTGGGTTTACAAGTTTGGGTCCATTGTTAGCTCAAAAAAAGCAAACAATTCCAAAAGCAATTCAAGATTCCCGAAAACTGTGGCGAATCTCTTCCGGGACAAATTTGAACGGGATGCTCATCCTGGTACGTTGATCAGAGTCAACCCCTTAGCCTTAAGCTGAAATGCTGCAGTGACAGCACATGTACATGCTCCACTGAGAAGCACAAGCCATTCCATGCCCCACTGAGAAGCACCATCCCCAGTTTCATCAACACGGACGGCCCGATCAGCCTCGAGAAAGAAGCCATGAGCGCGGACGAGATGCGCAGACCGTGCCCAGTGAAAAAATGCAACATGGTTGGGTTAAATGACATAATCAAAGCATTGTTCCAATCCAGTTCCAACGAAATCCCCAGCCATGCCTACTTAACTTTGAAGTGGAACAACATGTCGGTATAGAGCAGCTAAAAACAAAGGGTTGTGGTCCTTGAGCTGACCAGGTTCCTGCCAAGTTCCCGCAGCCAGTTCCTACATATATAGTCGATGAAGTTGAAGTGTAAAGCACTCAACGAAAACTATGTTTGTCTAGCTCTGTTTGATGCATTACACTATATATATTGAAACACTCGCTGCAGCGCACGGCGATCGGGCGGCGGGTTTTCAAGCCGGCACGTACCAAATAACAAGGGTTTGCAAACTCGTGTATGCATATATATATATATACATATTATATTTTGATATCTTAGCATTCAAAAACAAGTAGCTATTCTACTTTTGAACTAACGATTTCCACCAGGTAAATCCATTTAAGAACCTTTCAAGTTCTTAAGGCCCCATGCAGCCACAATGAACTGGCTTGAGATTTTTTGCTTTGGTCATTGCAAAAACCAACAGTGACTGAAACATTGACACTGCTTCCACAGCTTTCTTTCATGGCTGGCAAGAAATGTAATTTCACGCAGTTTCACGTACATTTGGTTTCTTGAAATTTAGACGTACACGCAGGCCAAATGAGCCACGTACATCTAACAGGTGTACAAGCGCATGTCTAGGAAAGATCCAACTCAAAGTGCACGCGCCTCTCCGCTGATTCCCTTCCTGCACCTTCAAAAGAGGAACTATTCTCCGCTCGTCCTCCGCGCCGCGTCCCGAGGTCGGACGCCTCTCCACCTGGCGGCCCATTACGGCCACTCCGACGCGGCGCAGCGCCTGGTCGACGGTGGCGCCGACGTCGACGCCCGGGACAACGCCGGCCCGGGGCGCCCGGAGAACGGAGAGCGGAGCGCGTCGCGTCGGGGTCGGCGTCTCTCGGCGTCGACGGCGACGGGTCGCCTTGCGCCGAAGCACAGCGCGGCCGAGGCGAAACACCCTGGGATATGGCCAAAGGGGATGGCCACGAGCCGCGGATGGCGCCGGTTCTGCGTCCCGTGCCTTGGCAGTGCCTAAGTCGGGCGATGGGTTCCCAGGAAGAGAGAGAGGGTTGAGGAGGAGGGAAGGAAAAAAAAGGGTTCTCGTTAGCGGGGGCATGTTCTTTTTACAGTAGGATGGAGGATTGGTGATTTGGATGAGGTGTTCCATAGCTCTTTGCGCCGCACCATGTTTCATTGATTTCGTTTGATTTGGTTTCCATTTT
>JBAHVQ010228951.1:0-10435 GCA_036872915.1 Nanipora kamurai
TCCCTATTCATCGGGCTGTGCGCACTCAGGTTCAGCCGAGTCTGAGGGATTTTCCTCAGAAGCCTTCACCCAGCGATCCAGGATTTCCTTGTTTCCCGGAAAACCTAGGATGGGAAGCAACAAATGGTAGCTTGGTGTTCGCTCCAGCTGGTACGGTTCCGTACCGATTTTGGGAAACCAGGCCAATGCACGTTCGTGATCGATGGTTACCCGGTGATCCATGAGAAACTTTGCGGAAAGGAGCAACGGCGTTTGCCCTTCAACAATGTGAGCGTCAATTTGCACCTCCTGTCCCAGCAAACCAATGGTCAGCTGAGCGACACCCAGTGCTTGACCCACCTCACTGTTTCCGAACACAAATGATTTCTGTAGTGTGCGATTCACCTGAATCTCGGTTCGGGGGTCAAATCCAAGCCGGTCAGTTCCGAGTAGAGTTCTTGCAGTGTCTCCACTCCCATAATGGTTTCCGACGCTCCACTGTCCAAGATACCAGAAAACTGATGTCCAGCTGGCGTCGTTGCGAAGATCGACAACAGGTCAGTTGGAAGCTGGACGGCACCTATGAGGTCATCGCTCGTCCCCACATAGTTGGCTCCAGTCTTTGTCTTCTGAGGACAGTTTCGTGCTTTATGACCGTATTTTCCACATCGCACGCAGTCACCATGGAACACTTCCTCTTTGGCGTTGGAAGCTTTACGGCTTTTCCCTTTTCCCATGCCTTTGCTAGATGAGGATGCCATTGGAAAGAAATCTCTGTTGGTTCTGCTCTTTGTCAACATCTTTCGCGCTTCCTTGTATTGGATCTTTTTCTTTGCTTCTTGGAAGGCGATCAGAAGATCCTCGTCTTCCGGAGCTTCCAAAAAGGCGGCAGCGATTTCTTCATACTGTTCAATGTCATCATCGGGCTCATACGGCGCCGTGTTGGCAAACACTGGTTCATACTCCTCGGACTCCTCACCCTGTCCAGTGTAGGAGGATTCTTGTGCAACGAATGCTTTGCCGAGACTCGACTCTTGAATTTCTTTCGTTCTTGATCACGTAGTGTAAGGCCTCCACCTGACCACATCATCTTGATGGCGTTCTCAACGTGTCGGAGGCTGTAACTCTCAGCCTTCGCCTTGATGTTGGCAATGTCCGTTGGATCAAGCCTCGCGCATATGGTCAGAAGGTACCAACCGTAAAACTCCTCGGGCATCTGCTTGTCTGGATTCACGTCTTTCAAGGCTGTATCCACAGCTTTGATGTAGTGTCTGTACCTTGGCATGTAAGCAGAGAATTCCTCACCCTCCCGGCATTGTACCTCTGTCTTCATGAACAGATCTCGCAGCGCATCACCCATAATGTCCACTCGATCACGTTTTTTGAACTCCTTGAGATCATTCAGGAAATAGGAGGGTCCATCTTCCTTTTTCAACTTCTCCCTATCAATGCCTTCAACCAGTTCAAACGCAGATCCAAACAGATTTTTGGCCAATCGAGGACCGAGAAGGATGAGATCTTCCTTCTTCGTTGAATCGACCTCCAAGCCAACACGCAACTCATATGCCTCAAACAAAGACCAGTCGCCTCCCCAGCTAGGTAGCTTAGGATTGCAATCATCCGAAGTCACGGCCATGAGTCCTGGTCCACTCCAAAGGTCAATCGCCAGGCTCCGCTACCAGTGTCGAGTTGGCCCCGACACTGGTAGGGGCCGGATGGATACTGGTGGTCAAACAAGACCAGGTTGCTAGAAGAAACCGCTGGTAAATCAAGCCACCACGCGACGATCGTGGCTCTATGAGCAGCTCTCAAAACAAAAAATTTCCACACATGGCGACCCGCGCACAGCCCGTTCTTGAGCTGGTGATTTCGGTCATCACTTCAAGACATGAGTTGGAAGGCAAGCCATCACAAATTCTACACGGCTTTCATTTTCTCTTTGCTTCCAACTCAGCTGATTCTTCGTCCGTAGCATGCGTTTCCTCTTAGCCGACACAAACTCAGGATCGAAGATTACACCTATGTGGCCATTCTTCAAAAGAACAATCAGCTTGTCAACAGAGAACATCTTCGTCAAATCATCCCCAAACATTTGATCAGAATCAACCCATCGGAAACCAGTTTGGGTTCTCTCGCAACTCTCCCGAATGGACAGCACGCCCAAAGAAGGTCGCTTTTCTTCAAGCTGTAAACCGGAGGACAAAATTCGGGCGATGGAGTCATACATATTTTTAGCATCACAAACCATACATCCACCTATGCTCGCCACGGCCGAGTCCGTCGTTTTCGAACTGATCCCTTCCTTATGCATGATGGATTTCATACCACATTTGTCTCACAAACTCATTTTCGTCAACGCAGTTTCCACATGATTGAATTTCGGCACAAGTCGAAGACCTAGCAACACGTTTCAGTTTTCTTGAGTGCCAAGCCACCAGCACCAGGCTGAAACGGTGCCTTATGGCCCTTGAGAACCTTTCGATCCGTAAGGAACGTCAGAGTTCCTCCCTGAGAGGACAAGTCAGCTCTGTTTGCATGCGACGCGTCCGTGAACGTGAGGAACAGCGGTTCGTGGATTTCTCTAGCAAAGGTCAAACCAAGTTCACAATGAGCTCTCTGAAGTCTACAAAGTTTATTAGCATGTAGAAGGTCCTGAACTTTGGCAGTGTTTTGGTGTCCTTGCAATATAGATGTTGAAGCTGAGATCCACGGTGCAGTCTGGGTGCCTCGCCAGGCAAGACTGCCCAAAAGTCCTCGAAGAGCCTTCTTCTCATCTGGACTAGCATCATCTTCTAGAGATTGCTTTCGTTCTTTGCTAAGATTGATTTCATTGATCCCAAGTGCATAACTTTCTTGTTTCAATTGAATCCCGTTTTGATCTTGACTCAGTTCGCACCCACAGAAAACAACCTTTTCTTTGTTGGGTTCTTTCCAAGAGCCAAAAGGAAAAACGGTTTGCAATCTCTTATACTTTCATCATACACATGTCCTTCGCCACCACATACCACGTCGTCCACGTGGATGCCCAGGACACCGGTCAGCCGATCTCCATCAAAAAGACGCCACGCGCAATTGTCCAGGGCGCATGGAATCCAACCTAGTTTCCTGAGTTCCTGAGATAGTTTTTCCATCCACCTACAAGGTGCATTCAAAAGTCCATAAACGGCCTTTCGAATCCTGAACAGTTGTTTTTCATTCATGCCCAACATGTCTTTCACATCCTTAGGTGGGTCACTATAGATTTCCCTGCTCTTCAGTGGGATCAGAATTCAAGAAGGCAGTTTTGATGTCCCCCAAAGATAACTTCCAGTTTCTCATGGAACAAATGCTCAAAATGAGATTTCTTCCTAACACCGAAAGAGTGGGAGCGTCCCTCGGAACTTTGAGCAAATCAGGGTCTTCAAAACCCTTGACAATCAAGCGTGCCTTGGCCTTCTGACCTGTCGCCACACCGTCTTCGTCTGTGATGTTTTTCCAGACCAAAACCGTTCCAAGAATCCGACGGGGATCAACCCCTTGAGAGTGAGCAATTGAAACAGCCATGTTTTCAATATAGCTATCAACTTCCTTCTTTTTGGCCTGAAGGAATTCCTGTTTCTCCTTTTCAGTCAATTGTTTGAACTGAATTTCGGCTCCTCTCTTAGCTTTAGCGTTCACAACCCAGCAACCCTTGCCACGACGATCGAGGTGAACATCTCGAGCACTCAAATTCAAAACAATTTCCACACCATTACACTTAGTTTCCTGAGCGTTAAACGAGATCTCTTCCAAGTGACTTGGTGGTGGGGTTCGACTCGTCGATCGATGCCGTGGGGCTGAAGCCTCAGGATCGCTCAGGCGTTCTTCTCGAGATGGGAAACCATTCGCGACATCACGGCTTCCATCTGGGCCACGCGCTGGCCCAGCATCTGGAGGCCGTCCATCGTCTGGTCCGGCTGATTGAACGTGATCTCCTGGATGACATGTCGTGAGGTTGCATTCGATCTCGCAATTGTCGGTCTCGATCTCGGGTGTCTTCTCTTTCGACAGGCTCGAGGATGCCTGACCTTTGGCTTTTGCCAGATCTTTTGGCTTCGGGGTCTTGTAGCCTTCGGTCTTCGTCTTTTTTGGCTTTGGTTGTCTTTCGACTCCCTGATCCTTGCTCTTTGATCATCTTCTCGGCCATCAGGTCGACGAAATGGAGCCAATGATTCCATCCCTCTGTGGGGTTCACATGGGCCACCGTCCACTTCACGTAGGAGTAGTCCCCTGAGCATCCGATATTGATTACAATCAATATATTGATTTTGATGCCTGCAAAATCAATATCTCAGATTGATTTTTTGAATCAATTTTTCAATTGAAAAAAACCTTGTTTCTGAGGCCTGGAATCAATATATTTTTCAATATTTTTCAATATCCTACACCACCAGAATCAATATTTCAATCAATATTTCTGGACACCTTTTTCAGCTTTTTTCATGGCAAATTGAGTGTAGCATCTGCTATGTACAGGCACCTTTTCCAAGGGTTGCTATGTACAGACACCTTTTCCAAGGAGAATCTTGGTCACCTTTTCCAAGGATAGACTTTTCCCAAAGTCTTTGCCAAAGCCTTTTCCAAGGCTGCTGGCCCACATTGCCTTTGTTGCCTTTTCCAAGGTCACAAATCTTCCAGGTCGTCCTGGTTCATGTTCCTGGTCAGCAGGAAGTGAACCAGAACCCTGTACTTTGGGCAAATCTTTAGTGTGAGCCTGGTGGAAGACACACCAAAGCTCACACTGTGGGCCAGCTTGCTGATGTGGCCCACATAGTCCTCTCCCAAAAAACACCAATGCTTGGTAGGGTTCATGAATTTGCTGTTCCACAGCATATGTATGAATGTGTGGTGCTTGGCCACAATTGCAAAACTGTTTCGGCCCTTTTCCAAGGACCAAGCATTCAGCCATTTGTAGGCATCTAAGAACTCTTTTCCAAGAGTCATGGCCTTAGCAAATTCTCTTGGGGTGAGGAAAGTGCCAGCATCACACCAAAGCTGCACCAGCTTTTCCAAGCTGGAGGCTGCTGTGAGCATCTTTTGTTCACAGAGCTCTGTAGTCCCTTCAAAAAGCTTTTCCAAGCATGGGACCAGAGCTGGAAGCAAATGCTTGGCTTCTCCAGCCTTGCAATCCAAAAAAGCTTTGCTAGCCCATGGTTTTGCTGCATCAGTGAACATTGATAGCTTGAGATTAGTCAAGCGATGCTCCAAGTTCTGATGTCTATACTGCTCTTGAATCTCACTGAACAGTATACCAAGCCTTTCCCAAGGCTTTTTTTTGGGCACCTTTCCAGGGCCTTCATGGTAGACTGAATAATGTAACATGCTACCAATGACATGAGAATATAGCCCTTTAGAAAACAATATATGCATTGCATCAGACCGAACATTTTTGGAAGAGACATGGGGCAAAGTGAAGATTGGATGTGAACTCCATGGGTCTGCCAAATGTTCAGCATGGGTCCCTACTACAAACTTTTGCTTTTCCAAGCTGATCTCTTTGTAGTTTAGGGATGCATCACACCCAGCCCAATTCTCTGCATTGCACTCCCAACAGGGGTAATGTGATGCCCAGTGTGGGAGTTTTAAAATGTTCGAATAGAATTCATGGTCTCCCATGACAGACCACAGATGTGCAAAGTATCCTCCAAGCAAAGGCTTTCCAGCCTGTGCAAAGAAGGGTGACCCCTTTTCCAAGGGTTGCCCATCTGGATCAGTCACAGGATGAAACCCTTTTCCAAGGGCTTCAAATGACCATTTAAGCCACTTCCACATTGGTGCCCAAGTACTTTTGCAAGTACATGATTTGGGGTAGCGTGCCAGCAGCCAATGCCTCTTGAGCGACCCACCACTCTGGCCCATCATGCTACCCCAGGAGTACACAAGCAAGGAGTCTCTGGAATGGAACTCCACACCATCACCATCAAGGAAAAGTGGTATGCACCTTTCCTTCCAGCCCTTTTCCAAGGACATCGGATGGTTTTCCAACCTGTCATCTTCCACCTTCTGAACTCCAGTCCAGAATGTCTCGAGTTGGCCTTTTCCAAGGCCAAACTCTTCTTTGAAGAAATTTGGGTAGTTGTTGCCCAAATGTGAGAACATCAAGTGGGGAAGGTATATTGATGCTAACTCATCCTTTTCCAAGGATGTTTTTGGGTCAATGCAGTTAACCTTCACTTGGAACCCTTCAGGAAGGAGGACATGATTAGGGCAGAATGCTCTCATGACCTCTTTGTGGCAGTTGCCCTTGTGGGTGCCCCAGCTGCCTGTTTGGGCAAGGCTTAGCAAGTCTGGATGCTCTGCACCATCCTGTATAGCAAGATCTGCTAGTTCCCTTATCATGGCAGCAGACAGCATGCCATGTGCCCACAATCCCAAAAGCTTGTTGGCCAATTTGGATTGTGGGCCACCTGCCTTTTCCAAGGCCTGCTTCTTTGCCTTTCCCAAGGCTGGTACTGGCACTCTGCCAGATTCCATTTCCATTTGCCATCCTCTGAGCCTCTTACACATCTTAGGCCTTTCCCAAGGCGACCAAACCCTAGCTATAGAGCCAAAAACAGCTGCAGGAGAGATGCATTCGAACATACTTCAACAATTAGCAACATGGACACATGTGGCCAGGGGTGGCATGGGGGTGGCATGGGGGTTGCATGTGCAAGCGCTCAAGCTGCTCTTTTTTCACTCTTCCATTGCTATTGTCCAGGCACCTCTGACTTAGAGGGCCCCTGGCTACAAAAAGGAGCACCTTTTGCAAGTGCATTCCCTTTTCCAAGGGGTGCAGTTTGTGAAGCAACAAATCTTTTCCAAGATTTTCACCTTTTCCAAGGTTTGCAAGTTGTCTCTTCAAATCTTTTCCAAGATCACCACCTTTTCCAAGGGGTTCAAATCCTGGACCTCTTGCTTGAAGCAGTTGAACCTGCTTTGTTGGCAAGTTGCTTCAACTCCTTTGCTTCATCCTTGGCTGCCTTGATGACCTTGACTGACTCCTCCAGCAGCTCTTTCACAGCATCACTTTTCCAAGGCTTCTTTGCTTGCAACACATTTTTGAATTGTGCACCCAACTTAGACATGTTAGCAATCAAGCCTTCTGCTGTTGCCTTGCCTTGCCTGGACAGTGAACTTTTTGCCTTTCCCAAGGCATCATCCAGGTCACTTTGTGCAGAGGCAACAGCATCTCTGGCTCTCCTTGCCTTTTTCAAGGCTTCCTTGAGAGCTTCTTCCTCTGATTGCTGTGGCTCTTCTTCTTCTGACTCTTCCTCCACAGCTCCATCCAGGATTGCAAGCTGTCCCTTCTTGCCTTTCCCTTTTCCAAGGGCTTTCCCTTTCCCTTTGCTCTTGCCTTTTCCAAGGCCTTTGCCTTCCCAGGCACCGACATCATCAAAGGACAGAGCCATGGCCTCCACACTGTACAACTGCTTGAACTTTTCCAAGTCCTTCTGATCAGGGTCAAATTCCTGACCTGATTCCCATTTCTTTCCCCTTGAGAGGGCTGTCTCCTTCTTGTAGGATTGAGTATCTTTGTACTGCCACACATCATGGGTGCTTGGGTCAGGCCGGTACACAATTCTCCCAGAGTCAATGTGTTTGTAGAACTCAGTTTCACTGAACTTGTTGAGCATCTGCTTTTCACTTTCCCAAGTGTCCTCCTTGGTCATCTTTTCCCTTTGTGCCACTTCCCTGGAAGTGTGTACATACTTTTTGCACTCCTTCTTCATGAGCCAAAGGGCAGCTGACATACCCTTCTCAACTTTTCCAAGTTTGTCATGCTCCTCCTTTTCCAAGGGGTTCTTCTTCAAATGGGTCTGGTGCCTGCCCCAAACCATGGAGTGCTCATCTTTTGTGAGGGATTCCTTCAAGATTTGTGCAGCCTCCTCTTCATCCTCTGCCTCCTCAGCTGCAGCATCAATTTTTTCCCTCAAACTCATTTTGCCTAGCTTTTCCAAGCTTCTTTTGTTCAGCTTTGCCTTTCCCAAGGCCTTTGCTGTAGAGGCCTTGGCCTTTGTTTTTGCCTTTGCTTTGGCCTTTCCCAAGGCCTGCTTCATCACTTTCATAACTTTCATAGACTTCATTGCCTTTTTAGGTGCCATCAAGCTATTGTTGGCAAGCTTCTATCAAACCCGATCTTGAACCACAATTCTGCAGATATTGGAAAATGTTCATGCATTTGCAAAAAAACAAAACTTATCAAATCTTATCAAACCTTATCAAATCTTATGAAATCTTATCAAAACCATGTTTTGATAAGATTTGATAAGGTTTGATAAGATTTGATAAGGTTTGATAAGATTTGATAAGGTTTTTGCTTTTTTGTAAATTTTTAAAAATATTGTCAAATTTGATTCTAAACACTTTGCACAAACATAAAAACTTTACAACTTGGCTTTCCCAAGCCATGAGCCAAATTATTCCACTGCTTTAGATGTGCTTTCTTTGAATTAAACCCTAACCCTAACTCCTCAACCCTAAACTTATATATATATATATATTTACTTTAGCTTTGCATTTTTAACTATATATTTAATTAATATATTGTTTTTATTGTTTGTAGAAATTGGTTTAAACAAAAATATTTTAACCTATTTCAATTGAATCTATTTTAGTTTAATTCATTCAAAAAATTCAATAAATTTCATACAATAGGTATAAATATAGGTTTGTTAAAAATAGACATTTTTATTTGCCATATCTATTTTATTCATTATGATATTGGTTATTATCTGTATATATATATATATTGTATTATATTTTATTTATTTGTTATTTTTCTCATCGCTTTGCAAGTCTTGGCTCCCCCCATGTTGGGGGAAGCCTTCAGGCATGCATGAATTCCTTTTGCTCACCCTTTTCCAAGGGACCTCACACCTTTTCCAAGGCTCTCCACCCCTTTTCCAAGGGGCACCAGCCCTTTTCCAAGGGCACTTACCCTATTCCAAGGGTATGAGAGCTGTCCTTTCCCAAGGACTTGCACTTTCCTTTTCCAAGGAACTGGGCATGTGAAGCCTGCAACTTTTCCAAGAGAGACTCCACAGCCTTGGGGAAGCTCAAGAACTGGCCTTTTTTAAGGACGAGCTGCCCCCCTCTTGATGTGGTAGGTGTCCAGGCTGGAGGCCATCGCCTCAGCACACACCTCCTCATCATCATCGATGAGGGCAGTGCAGCCCCACCAGATTGCATGATCCACCTTGCCATTCTGGCCAAGCTTCTCATAGGTGGTCCCATGGTGCTGCAGCTTGTCCAGCCAGGACTTTCCCAAGTCCTGTTCCATGTCATGCATGGTGCTCAGCTTTCTCTTCTTGCTCCCAACCCAGGAGAGCAGGTACACTTCTGCTTTTCCAAGCAGCTTTTCCAAGGCATCTTTGTTTGCTGGGGGGACACCATCCCTATGGGCAAGTGTGCCAAACCAGTCAACCAAGACCTTGGGCTTTTCCAAGCCCTTGCCCTTGCCCTTGCCTTCTTCCTTCTGTTCCTTTTCCAAGGACTCCTCCTCTGCCAAGGGCTGTTCCCTAGTGGGTGGCAGGAAGGCACCAGGGCCAGGGGTGAGCTTTGCCTCGACCCTGTCACCCATCTTGCCTCTCTTCACTGAGCTTGACCTCTGCTTTTCCAAGCTTTGGAGGTCATGCTGCTCTGCAGCTGCAGGGGTGCCAGAGGCTGTGCTCTTGTTCCTGCTCTGGCTCCTGCTCTTGGACCGATGATCCTTTCCCAAGGATTCTGATCCTGAGGCCATGCTGCTTGAGGAGCTGGCAGTGGAGGAGACCTTCTTCCTGCTATTCTTTCTCTTTCTTGCCTTTTCCAAGGCTTTTTCAGCTTCTTCTGCCTCTGCCTTGTCCAAGGCTTCCAACCTTTCTCTGCAAGTCTTCTGTGCCTTTTCCAAGGCCTTCAAATGCTTTTCCAAGCATTCCCTGGAACCAGGATCTTCAGGTGGGATTTCATTCTCCAAGTACTCCCAACTTTTCTTTACCCTGGCCCCCCTTCTGCCTGAGGTGGTTGAGCCTGAACCCCATGGCTTGCCATGCTTGTTGTACATCCAGGACTCATCCTCCCAGTCCCAGTCATCATTGTCCATGGCTTTCCCAAGCCTTGCTTGTAAGGCAAGGCTTTTCCAAGCTGAGAGCTTTCCCAAGCCCAGAGCTTTCCCAAGCTCAGAGCTTTCCCAAGCTCAGAGCTTTTCCAAGCTCTGGCCCATGCACCGGCTACAGGCCTAGGTTGACTAGCTTTTGATTGTGGTTTGCGTTCTGGCATCTGTGTATATGTGTATATGTGGTTGTGCTATGGTATTGTGGTTTGTGTTATGGTATTGTGGTTTGTGTTATGGCATGCTATGAGTAGTGTAGTGCGTCTGTGCAGTGTGTGTATATATGTCTAGTGTGTGTGTGTGATGCTGCTTTCTGTTTGTGTACCCTCTGGCCCTCGCTGCTTGAGAAAACAGCTGCAGGTTAAAAGT
>JBAHVQ010228972.1:0-10432 GCA_036872915.1 Nanipora kamurai
GAATTGACTGGAAACTGAAATTTAAGATTGTTTCTGATTTTTATGTTGCTGATTTGCCTAATCCGTTAGGTCTTGATGCTGAATTGTTATTGTGGCAGTCTTTCTGGGAGCATCGTACAGGTCCTCACCCTAGTAATGTAGCTACAACTTTGAAAGCTATAAATTTCGATGGTTTCGAAAACATCAAGGTGATACTTCGAATTTTAGGAACCCTCCCCATTACTTCTTGTGAGTGTGAACGATCTATTTCAGCGCTGAGAATTCTAAAAGACTATAAACGGAGCACTATGGTTGAGGAACGGCTGAACGGTCTTGCTTTGATGAAAATTCATCAGGAAATTCTTCCAAATTTGCAGCACATAATTGAAAAATTTTCCGTTGGCAACACTAGATTAAGATTTAACTGAAATAATTTGACGCATTGGTTTTTGTTCACTTTGGGTCTGAATTATTTTGAGTGAATAGGTCTAATGCTCTACTTCTCTGTGTGGGACGTAGGAGAGATTATATATGGGATATACATAGGATAGGACATAGTCTAGTGATAGTGGGGGTAAAGGGTTAGAATTGACTGGGATGATGTGAAAAATTCAGCAATTTCACATCCATGAAATGTCCCATATAGTCACCCATTTCTAACCAAACTCCTTTTGCTTTTTGCAAAAGGTGTGAAGGCGAGTCTCTGGCGCCATAACCAGATTGCTGGTGTCGGCCGTTTCATGGGCTGTCCATGTCGGATGATGCTTTGCTATTTTTGGCATTATCCTAGGCATGCTGATGAGCCCTGATATAGGGCGAAACAGTCTACCATGTGCTTAACATGCTAATGGCGCATCCATTGTTCAATCCACTACATACGACGTCATAGGTGACGTCATAGATGACGTCATAAAATTTTGACTAACGTACGAAAAATCCTAGATCCGCCCCTGGTGTAGACGGGAATTTATTTTTTGAAACCGGTACGTTTTCATGCCGGATTCAACTACCGGTATCATGTAAACATAGTCTCAAATAGGCAGTTGTTTTTTTTGAGACTGATTTGGTTTATTTTTGTTAAAGGCCACATGTGGGTCTTGACATTTTGATTGAACAGGGCTTTCGATTGCTTCAATTTGTTGATGCTTGAGACAGCAAAAGTTTAAAGCTTCTTGTTGTTTTCTTTGATATTCAGTAAGCTGAACTGTAGTATCGGCCTTTATCCATTCTTCATGCGTACTCTGTATCTCTCTGCTAATGTCAGTGCTAATCGAAGGCATGATATAAACAATTTAATAGAATTTTACGTTTCGTTTTATACATCACAACGTCTTCAGAGATAACAATTAAGGTTACCGAAGCCAAAGTGTATATTTACATGTGAGGAAATTAAAATAACAGACAGAAAAACAATGTTATGAAAATAGAAAAAGTAGTGTGGAACTGATGTTGGCATTCAAAGAAGGTTTCGGTTTATTAATGAGAAGGCTTTCAGAAATCAGAAGTTCATACTTGAAAGAGCTAGAGGAAAGAATTTAAAGTCATCAAAAGAAGCAGGATGATGTGTTTCTTGAAGGTGAAGAAGTGGAGCGTTTCTTTCCGATTAAAGGAGAAATCCCTAAGTGTTCAGAAACACGTGTATTTAAATGTCGACAAGTTTTGCCGACATACAAAGCTCCGCAGCTTTGGCAAGAAAAATAGTATACATCGTGTGACTTCAAACGTAAGGGAATTCTATATTTAAAACGAACAAAAAATAGAAGAGACCAGTGGAAGGATGTGTAATAAACCTAACATTAATATTGAGGTAGGCAGAATTAAAAAGCTTTCTTAACTGCATACGAATTTGATCAACATGTTGTCTGGTAAATGCCAAACGCATCATATACTTTTCTCTGCCATTTACCAGACAGCATTTTGATCAATTTTGTACGCAATTAAGAAAGCTTTTTAATTCTGCCTACCCCCATATTAATGTTGGGTTTATTACACGTTGTATATTATTTTTCTTGCCAAAGCTGCGGAGCTTCGTATGTGGGCAAAACTTGTTGACATTTAAATACATGTGTTTCTGAACACTTAGGGATTTCTCCTTTAACCGGAAAGAAACGCTCCACTTCTTCTTCTCTTAGTATCCTCTCCCGCCTTCAGGAAACATGTCATCCTGCTTCTTTTGATGCCTTCAAAATTCTTTCCTCTAGCTCTCTCCAGTATGAACTTCTGACTCGTGAAAGCCTTCTCATTAATAAACTGAAACCTTCTTTAAATGCCAACATCAGTTCCGCACCACTTTTTCTATTTTCATAACTTTTTTTCTGTCTGTTATTTTAAGTTCCCCTCGTCTTTATTCTCACCTCTGTGTCCTTCAGTTTATCGGTATACTTTTATCTGATTGGTTAATTCATGACACACGTACTGTAAATATACACTTCAGCTTCAGTAACATTAATTATTATCTCTGAAGATGTTGTGATGTATACAACGAAACGTAAGATTCTATTAAACTCTATATCATGCCTTTGTTTTGCATTCTATGCTGGGCTTTAGTATTCATATTAAAATTGAGATTCCCACCTGGTCAATCTCTGGCTAATGTTCCGTGCTAATCATTGGTTTATTGTTATCGCGGCAATGTTGGTGTTTTTTTTTTTGTAAATTAGTTAAATTCACTGGAGCTAACTATTATCATCTGGTCATCATTTAAATGTAAATTTCTTCCTTTGCTGTCTGATCTCCTCAAGAAACAGGGAATTGACTAACATGTTCATCATTATCACCTTTTGTTGTTTGCATAGTTCTTCTCAGCCTATACCTTCCTATTCGTTAACAAATTCCTTATTTTCAATCCTCAAATGAGAACTGGTTTCAACTCTGCTGTCTGGAATTACATCTAAATGAGACAAGCTGCTGATTCCTTGTGCAATTATATCAAACTCTAATATGACTTGAGTTAGTTTGTCTTGCACACTAATTGTTTTGTTATTAGAATAAATTCCCTTCTCAAGTTCTAACTCAGTAACAACCAAATCTAACTTCAGGCCTTCTACGTCAGAGGAGCACTCGCGATGTTAAATCCCATATCAGAAGAGTGACCATTATTTATTATTGTGGGTGTGTCATGCGATAATTTACCATATTTACAAGAGCAGGTTTTACTCACTTTTCGGTTTATTATAGAAGTAGTTTTGTTAGATCTGACATTCTTGCTCTTTGGTTTCATGACAATATTGTAGGTAATAATAGAGGACACTTCTAGTTTCAACTTACCTCCTTCTTTACCTTTGAACGAGAAATTTCTTGTTCTTCCGTCACAAGGGACATCTATTTCAAACACTAAACACCTTCTTTTCTCGTCCAAATGCACTCCATCTTCTGTCAAGCTCTAAGTATTCCTTCCCAAACCATTGTATGGAAGCATAATCTCCAGCCCAGTATAGTCTTTTCTTCATTGTTTCAGAATTTTGAATTTTGAACTTTACTGTACTCACTTGGCCTAGAACAAGTGTTCTAATAAAAAAAAACAACATCAACTCTGTTCTGATTGACTACTTCCAAGGCAACGACAGCATGAGCTTCGGCCATGTTGAAAACCTCCCTCCCTTTGCACTCCTTTTTCCCTGAAGTTCAATACCTCAATGCTTCCATCATTTAAATTGAAAAATGCTGTTCATAGAATGTTCTTGTTCACATAAGTACATGAGGCTTGCTATGATGGTGTGTTATTTATGGTCCTGATAATACCCACTTTCATGTTTTGTCCATTTCGTTCTCAATAGACTCGTGTTTCATCAAACTCAAAATTGACTTGTTGAGATTACTTATCACATCACTCTTCTGTTTCAACGTAGACTTATAGTGTCTGAGATTCCTTTGCAAACCGTTGTATGGAAGCATAATCTCCAGCCCAGTACAGTCCTATTTTCTTCATTGTTTCAGTATTTTGAACTTCACTGTAATAACCTGGCCTAGAACAAGTGTTCTTATAAAATAAAAAACAATAACATCAACTCTATTGTGATTGACTACTTCCATGGCAACGACTGCATGACCTTCAGCCACATTGAAAACCTCCCTCTCTTTGTGCTCCTTTTCCCTTCAATTTCAATACCTCAATACTTCCATCATTTAAATTGAAAAACGTTTGTGTTCACATAAGTACATAAGGCTTGCTATGATGGTGTGTTATTTATGGTCCTGATAATATCCACTTTCATGTTTTGTCAATTTTGTTCTCAATAGACTTGTGATTCATCAACATATAAAATAAGAAAAACAATAACATCAACTCTATTGTGATTGACTACTTCCATGGTAACGACTGCACGACCCTCAGCCATGTTGAAAACCTCCCTCTCTTTGTGCTCCTTTTCCCTTCAACTTCAGTACCTCAATACTTCCATCATTTAAATTGAAAAACGTTTGTGTTTACATAAGTACTTAAGGCTTGCTATGATGGTGTGTTATTCATGGTCCTGATGATACCCACTTTCGTTCTCAATAGACTCGTGATTCATCAACATATAAAGTAAAAAACAATAACATCAACTCTATTGTGATTGACTACTTCCATGGTAACGACTGCACGACCTTCAGCCATGTTGAAAACCTCCCTCTCTTTGTGCTCCTTTTCCCTTCAATACTTTCATCATTTAAATTGAAAAATGTTGTTCATAGTAGGCTGGGGCGGTTCTTGGGAAAAACCAAAAACCGTTTATTTTTATCTGAAAATTAGACAACTTTAATTCTGACGTATAACTATAACACAAAGCTGGCATATCAAAACTTACAATTCATTGACTAGTATAAAGATTACGTAGATTGGTAGACATTGCACAACGTTTCAAGCTCAGTGTTTTTCACAAATTTTCTGCGAGGAACGTAAGCATATCAACCATTCCCTGTTTTAATAGTGCTCGTTATGGGATGCTGAGCAATCCCACCTTGGTGAAAAGTTGTTCCGATGGAGAGCTACTAGCCTGGATACATAGGCATTTTCGGGCAAATTGAGACAATAGCGGAAAATTAGCTGCGTTTCTTTGCCACCGTTTCAGCGGATCTTCATCGCCATTGATCACTGGATACCTCAGGTACGTTTTGATCTCCTATAACAAACAATCATATGGTAAGGAGGATAAACCTGGTGATAGTTGCTCTGATTTCTTGAGATTTCGTCAGTTGTGCCGGTCGTGGGTTCAGTGGTGATGAAATCAGCTTTATATCTCGCATCAAGGAAAGTCGATACATCACTTTCTTCATATCTTGTTTTCAATCGCTGTAGGATTTCATTTTTAAGATCACAAGTTAAAGGAAGATTGCCTTCTTCATGCGCAAGTTCAACCATAGTTAGTTGATACAAAATCAGCTTCACAACACTTGTGACATATTTACAGGCAATAAATTTTTTCGAGGAGACAGGGCACCATTGATACACTAAACTTCAAGATCCTGCCAGCTTGGTGCCAGATGAACCGTGTTCTTGTCATCGCTTGCTTATTTTGAAGAATGCAACTAGTCATGTTGTGTTGATCCCCAACGTGTAGGGCATTCCTATAAAAAACAGACAAAATGTTATTAGTTGACAAATGACAATTTTAGCTCTTAAGTGCTTAGCCTTGAAATCTAGGTAATACTATTTACGGAAGCTAATTGCTTCACTTTTTTGTCCAGGTTCTTCTTGAAGTTGAGCTGCAGCTAAGTATCTTCGTTTTTTCCAGCTGGTGCTAAAAGCGGCCATGACTTTCTTGCAAACTTCCAATGCACGATTTGTTCTTGTTTTGTTGGCTAGAGTGTTTGCGATCACCAAATGAAGTTTGTGGCCGAAACATGGCATGTCAGTCCATTTGCTGTCTCTACAGGCCTTTTGTTCGCCCTGTTGTCCATTGTTATCGCAACTTGTTTTTCTTCATCTAACTTCCAATAAGAAAGGACATCGTGCATACTTTCAGCAAGATTGTTTGCAGCATGACCTTCAGTCATGTTGAAAACCTCCCTGTCTTTGCGCTCCTTTTTCCTTTCAGTTCAATTGAAAAATGCTATTCATAGAATGTTGGTGTTCACATAAGTACATGAAGCTTGCTATGATGATGTGTTATTTATGGTCCTGATAATACCCACTTTCGTGTTTTGTCAATTTTGTTCTCAGTAGACTCGTGATTCATCAAACTCAAAATTGACTTGTTGAGATCACTTATCACATCACTCTTCTGTTTCAACGTAGACTTATAATGTCTGAGATTCCTTCCCAAACCGTTATAAAGAAGCATAATCTCCAGTCCAGTATAGTCTTATTTTCTTTCTTCCTCTTGAACCATTGTTGGCTGGATTAAGAGAACCTGGTACGTTGTGAATTTCATTGAGTCCATTTTTCACGAAGGGGGACAAAATGACTGTTTCTCATTTAGATGTATACTGCAGCGTCGTCATAGAATCTGGCAAGAAAAACGTCGTAGAAAAGTCAAATCTAACTCTTTCTGAATTAGCTCATGTAATCATGAAGACAAGACAGCTGCCTGTAATTCCAGATGTGGAATTGACCAATCTTTCATGAGAGTGTTGCATGTCTTCCCCATAACAAAGACAATGGATTTGGGCGGAATTATCACCAATTCATAGATAGGAAACAGCTGCATAACCAAGCTTGGAGGTGTATTTGAACATTAAGAGTGTTGAGGCTGGGTACAGAGCCCCAGAAGGGGCCAGCTATCATAAACAAATGTTTATTTTTTTAAAAACTTTTCTGCAATGGAAAAACGACCCTTTTTTCTAACTTTTTTCTTTTAAGAAATCATGCTAGAAATACTACCCACTCAGAATTACATGACCGACTCATTCATGAGATGGCTAACGTAGATGACCTTACTGGTCATTTGAGTAACTCCTGCCAGTATTATAAAATAATCTTAGGCGAGATTAATTTCATTAAAAGGTACTTTCATCTTGGCTTCAAATACAACAAAACAGTTGCATTTCTTGTAGCTATCCACGGAATGGAAATAAGTATTTGCCAGCTCAAAATAATTTTGAGACAATCAGGACTTGGAAGCAATATTTAAAGGCCGAGAAAGAGGACTTGACCGGGTTTTCAAGTACGAGGATTTGTTCTTTAAATGACTGCTCAAAATCATATTTCAAAAGTCCTAGGACTGGAAAAAAACATTTCCAGTCCTCTGCCCAGTACTTCCCTGGTATTTCAAGCTCGCTCACGTGGTATAATTCAGCACGTCTGATCGAACAATTTCCTTATGAATTATTTAATGAGTTTGAGAAGTATAGTCCCAGTTCTGAACACTGAGTTGAATGGTAGTGGAAGTATCATTGGCTATAGGGCTGTGTATCAAAGACTACTTAAAGCCTGGTTTTCATATATCGTAATTCGTCGGCGATCATTGGGAAAACAGCTTCCCGATGAATTACGATGAATCATGACAAATGAAAACCAGACATCGGGAAGTATCCCCGACAGTCGCCGACTGTTTTTTGAATCAAAGAATTTTGTTTGCGTCTGATTGTCCCGATAATCGCCGATGTCAGAAGAAATGAAAAACGAAAACCGATGAAATAGGATAAAATATCATGATATACGACGAGTGATCGGAGCCCGGTCCGCAAAAAAACTCGTTCAAAATGGCGGAGAACATGGCAATTGACCTAAATAAAATACGATATACAACCGTAAGTCCAAAGATTTTAAGGATAGGAACAAAAAGGCCAATTGTTGGAAGATAATTGTGGAACGACTTGGCAAAACGATAAGGACCAACTTCAGTCGATATTTGTGTAAAAAAAGAGGAAATCATGAGCTGGTGCTAGTGATGTTGTTATTGATCCTGAATACGAACACCTTGTATGGCTAAAACCATTTATAGTTAGCCAACGGAGCTCTGGTAATTTCACTAGAAAGTCTCTCAATTCCAAGAACGTGAGTTAGTTACTGGTCCTTCGTCTGGTGAAGAGTCTCATTATGCAACAGACTCGGGTGAGGAGAGTAATACCAGCAGTGTCATTGCTTCAAAATCTATCAGACAACCATCTAGTGAATCCGCCATTAAAGATATTTCTAGTGAAGAGGAAAAGAAGGTCTGGAGTAAAACAGAAAGTCGGAAACGAAAGTTGGAGAAAACTGACGAACAGCCGGAAAAGTCGATTTCAAGTTTAAATGAAAGTATCAGGCAACAAGAGAGGTCTTCAAAAAGCCAAAAACATGAAATGGATGAGTATGCCATGTACTGCATGAGCCTTGCTAGTCGAATGAGAAAATTAGATGACATGAATAAGGCAGTCCGCAATTCAATTGAAAAGATATTTTTGGATATTCAGTACAAAGTCCCATCCATCTAATCAGGCAACATCCAGTTCAGCCCAGTACACAAAACATGCAAAGTAGTGGAATGTTTTGGCCGCAGCCAAGCACCCCATTCACCACATCAATGATCAATATGGATACATGACAATACAATATAACTGCTTGGTTTTTTAAACATTAAAACATTTTCTTGTTCACTCTATTTTCTTCATGAGTTGACAAAATATTTTATGGCAACTAGAATGTTGGATATGCTAATACCACTCTAAAGCCTGACTTTGTACTGCATTTTCCATATTAAATAAAGTTGGAAATTACAGAAACAGAAAAGCTTACAGTATTTTAGCAGCTATTTACATGTAACTCCTGTCATGACAGAGAGCCATTTTTGCCATTAAAGTAAGACTTAAACATTTCACGAATATTTTTTGCATTCTTTGAAGATCTGTTAAAGGATCAGCCTGGGCATGTAGGTCTAAATGCACCACCATCCTTATCTTGAACGGTACTTCTCCAGTCACCCAGACGTATGTTTCCAAATCCATCTTCAGAATCAACAAAACCAGTTGGAGTGTATCGTGCATTATCTGTTAGCTGGAGATAGTTGTGTAGACATAAGCATGCCTTGATTATAGAATCGACTGTTTCTGGTGCTGCTTTGATAGGCCGTCTAAAAATACGCCACCTTGCTGACAGTATTCCAAACGAGTTTTCAATTGTTCTTCGGCAGCGACTTAATCGGTAATTAAAAACAGCTTGTTGTTGGTCGAGACCTTGTAGGTTTTGCGTCTTTGTTGTTGAAGATCGTAATATCGAGCAATTGGATAATCTTGTAAATTCGATGTGAATCGTGCGCGAGCGGAGGATGTCAATGGTGTTGATGTACTTGGTAAAGACATGTCACGTTTGGACATTCGAGACGTTCTTGAGTGCACTGAATCGCGCAATAGTGTACGTAATTGTGTATTACGAGTATATGATGCTGGGATATTTTTTTGACGTAAAATTTGAATTATTTGATGGTAAAGTATAATTTTGATCAAGAACCGTATTATGCACAAGATCATAAATTGCATCATCAAAATTGATACCATAAATATTGCCATCGACCGATAGTCCTTTAGGATGTTGTTGAATGTGATGTATTTTGAATAATTTTTTTAATTTCTCTTCTGCATCGGATACGACAGAGACTTGTCGTTCTTTACTTTTAATATTTCTAAGTTTATTACTTGCTTCATTGAATTTTTTTCAAATATTGAATGATATCAGTCCCTGTACTTTCCGTAGATTTCTCATCATTTTGAGCAGAAGATTCCATTACTTTTTTTGCACGTATCACATTATTACTTTCAGGATTTTTTATGTTTTCTGTAATTTTATTACGTTGAGATTGCTGTGTCAAAAGATCAATTTATTTATCTAATTTATTACCGTTTATGAGATGCATCATATCATGCGTCACGTTTTCTATTTAATGAATTAACAAAGATACCCAAAAAATTAAAAAAGCACTTTTTTATCAATTTTTTTATTTTTGGAATTTATTTAATTGTTTCCACGCTTTTTCATAACAGTTTAATAAATCATAATTTTCACATAATTGACTTTTTTGATCAGATTGATCTAGCTGTCTATTAACAATTTTATGTAGCATATATCGTTGACTCGACATAGTACGTATATTTCATTTATTGTTTAATGTACAGTTGCATAACGAAGGATTTATCGTTTGCAAATGTAACACGTTGTTTATAACTTTTTGTTTTAAGGTATTGTAGTAATTGTCTCACAAAACTACAGTTTGTTCTTTTTCGATTGACTATGTTCTTCAGAAGATTATACAAAATGGCATAATTCACTGCATTATTATCATCACTTTCTTCATCATCGTTTAAACGATTATCATCTTGTTCACTGGATTGCCCGTTATCTGATGATTCAGCGTTGTCCATTTCTATTACCATCCGCAGGAGCTACATTTTCATCTACAAGTGTTCCGAAGTGATTTGGACTATTGAGACCTCCTAAGTTGACTAACATGAAATCATAGAGCATTTTAGGGTCTTTACGTGTAATAGTTTCTAGGTAGTTTATGAAATATTGGTTAGTATTTACTGTAGTCAATCCATATTGATTTAACCACATCTC
>JBAHVQ010228983.1:0-10431 GCA_036872915.1 Nanipora kamurai
ATAATATTTACAAACCAGAGTAGCGTTTGGTATGTCGGAAATTTCACCTGGTTGCCGTGAACTTGTATCTTACTGTAGTATGCTGTATATTGAGTCCACTAACGAAATCAATTGAATCATTCAGTGATTTCAATGCAGTCACTAGCAGTCGATACCAATTGTGACCTCTCTCCTCCGCAGAGGCTTTTGTTTTTTGAACGGGTGGGCAATTTCAAAGGCGTGTTTTAAGTGTTGGGAGCGAGGCGAGGGAAACAAAAGGCGTTAGGTGGATTACAGGAAGAGGGGAACCGACAAGAGAAGCCTGCGCCATATAATGGGCGCTTCTCACTTGTAATCTGCGGTTCTCGGGTGATGACGGAAGGCGACAGCAGTTTGGACGAAGCGTTGTCTTTCATGCAAGATCTAAGTGTTGAACGTTGGTATTCTAATTTATAGCTGCAATGTTCTCCGATTCACCATTTTATATCACCATGTTCTTGTTCAAGCAACGAACAGCCGAACTTAAATTTTATTCACTGAACATGTCCACTGAACATGTCCACTGGATAGTTCTAGTCGGCAGATCAAATTTATGTTTGGTTTTTCTATGCATCGACGTCGTTCATTAATCCAGACTTATCCATGGCCACCGGATAGCTAACCAGGCTCTGAACAACCGACCGCAGATGTGTTGTTTTGAAATGCTGATTTAGTCCGATATTTTGCATGCAGAAATTCCCATTTCTGACACTTTTGTAGCGTTTGGAACAAATGATTTTAGTATGTTCATAAGCGTTTTGGAAAGGTCTGCTTGGTTTGCAGAATACCTGCTGTTAGGTAACATGAGCTTGCTTCTCCATGTTAACATTTTGAGTCCGGTCCTGTCCACGCATGATTTTGGGCGCCATATTGATGTCGTGATCTGGCAGAGGCTTCTTTGCTTTCCCTCTCCCCATCACTCACCGCGCGCACCTCTTCTTCCACTCAGTCCCGATTCTTCAACTCAAAACACATTCAAAACAGAAGCCTCTGCGGAAGAGAGAGAATTGTGACCAACCACCAGGATTTTCTAGTTACATTAAAACCGACACCACTTGACCAACTTTAATAAGGAAAATAGAAAAAATTGGTAAGGTTAAACCAATACTATATACAGGATAAAGAACGAACGTTTTCGGTCGACTCGATCATCTTTGTGTTTACACTACACCTCCTGGATACGTGGGGCTAAAGATGTGTTATCTGAACCTGTTTTGGATCAGTTATGGAACTGTAGAGGAGAAAACAAACTCCGAAAACAAGCATCTTGTGAATTGTCTTCCAAGTTTTCTCTCTCTTCTCCCGCCACAGCTGTGGTTACGACTTAGACGCCACAGTTATCATTCGACTCAATTCAGTCGACGGATCCAATTCGAAACTATGTTTTTGGAACTTGGAGTTCTTTGGCCAGCTTCCTCTATTTTTACGCAGAAAATCAGGACCGGACCACCACTGCTCATTCTTCTTTAATAGCGAAGCCTTGCATCCACGAGATAGGACGTCGGCAGGATTTTGATTGGTGGGTATATACCTGTAGGATTCTGGCTCTATTAGTCTTCTGATCTCGACAACTCAATTCCGAACGAAGGATTTAAATTCTTTCTCTATTCCCGTGATCTACCAAAACGCTATCTCAGAGTCTAACCATGCAGCATGTGATATTGTTAATTGTGATAGATCCTCTTATTACTTGGGCCACGTGCAACATTAATCTGGCAAGAACAAGAGCTGGCAACAACTCTAGTCTCGGGATTGTCTCTCCTGAAATTGGCGAAACTCGGCTCTTAGACGCTGCGATTCTGCTCACCACTGAATTTCTTGTCTTAACTCTGATGTAGACAACACTTCCATACCCTTTCTCTAACGAAACTGCGAAGCCATGTAATTCTACCGATCTTATTTCTTCAAATATGACGTCAGGGCAATAACATCCGTCTCCCTGAATTCTCGAGGTTATTTCCATGTCGGCTAAAGATGATTTTCAAAAACTAGTTGTTGCGACATCCAGGGGCCGGGAGCGTCCCAGTCAGCAATTCTTTTGCAAATCGACTGGAATAATATATTCATCGGAACAGTTACTGGCGACAGTAGGCCGAGCGGGTCGTATATTCCTGCAATCGGACTGAGGACCAGGGCCGTCTTAAAGCATGCGCCTGATGGGCATTTGCCCGGGGGCCCCACGAGCATAGAAGTTCCATGCTAATCTGTGTATGTTAAGTGACTTGCAATAAATAAATAATACTGCTCAGTAGTTTAGACTATACCAAACTATAAATATTTGCTGCAATGTTATTGTGTTACAAATGGACATAGTGAGTTGTCTTTGATTTAGTATCCCCGGGTTAGTATCGCAGTCACCTCTGCTAATAAATAAATATATGTTTAATTTTATCGATCATTTACATTATTATTCCTGTGAGTAGTTGTCGCAGGGGCCCCAATACACTGCCTTGCCCGGGGGCCCATACTGCTGTTAAGACTGCCCTGCTGAGGACAGCTTGTTTTGTAGCTGCGTCAGCGTGATGTTATTGAGGTTGAATATTACTTTGTCGCTTTCGTTTTCCCAAGTAATTCCCAGGACTTTCGGGAACTTATCTTCCACATACCAGATAATTCTTATTTCTCTTCTCCTTCTTCACAGGAAGGGATCATTTCTCTAAGACGTTTGCTGTTGGTAATCCACTCTAGCGTGTTAATTTCCTGCTTTCTTGAACCTCTCTCTCAGCTTTTCATACAGTGAGAATCCTTGAGGGACATCAGACACCGATGACTAAAAGTCATCGACGTAAAGTGATCGAAGTACTTCTCCGACGAACTCTGGATCTGACATTCCAAATGAGTTGAGATGGCATTGTATCGTTCCATTTAACAAAAAACGGGCTGGAATTCACACCAAATACAATATGTTCGCTGCAAGTTTTTGTTTGTCGTGTGAGCGGGTTTTACATGTATTTTCTATACCATCCATTTCATTGGTTGACCGATTATTAATTTATCTTGGCAAGCTGATCTCCTGGTAAATTACTAACTTAATAAGTTAAGAAGCACAAAATCACCCGTATTTCTTTGAAATAATAATACGAGGTAACCCGTATTTCTCTGGAAAAATACTAAATAATCCATATTTCTTCCGAGAAAACCATCGAGAGCTAGCTTATATTTACATAACTCAAGAGCTCTTTAGAATCGATGCAATTGAAAGACCAGGCGGAAAACGTATTCGAATGATGAAAATCAAAGCCCAGCAAAAAATTCTTAACACAGGCATATTTGTGTCAAAAGGTTTATTTGGATTTAACGTTTCGTTGCTTAAGACCCAACATCATCAGAGAATGAAACATAATAGGATGAGGCAATCACTAAAATATTATTACATAGCTAATTAGCATAAATTGGCGTTTCCTCTCAAACGCCAATTTATGCTATTTAGCTATGTGATCATATTTTAGTGATTGCCTCATCCTATTATGTTTCATTCTCTGATGATGCTGGGTCTTAAGCAACGAAACGTTAGATCCAAATAAACCTTTTGACACAAATATGCCTGTGTTAGGAATCAAGAGCTCTTCAGGTCGAACGAATGCTGTCAAATTTAACTGTGATGTCGGAATGACGGCAAATGTTCATTCCAGGGTTTAGTGAAAGCTAGTTGAAACTAAATACTAAATACCTTATCTCGTGATTAAAACTCTCATTTTCTGACTTCGCCTTCAGACTTCCTTCAGTTGAAATTCGCGGAATCTGTTTTCAATGGTTGTACCCAGAAATTACATGTAGATCTACTTTCGTCTTATGTCATAAAAAAGAAATATATTATTCAAATAATTTGCTTGGAGAAATGTGGTGTGAAGTATTATTTATCATTATACGAGTTGTGACTTGTACCGCATAAATTTGTAAAATCTTGTTTGGTGTGTTTTGGATGAATTATTCGTTAACGAAATAAAGAGTTCCTGCCAATTGAGAGTCGTATCTTCTTCCGGAGTAACCACAGCATGAAATTACCGCTTGAAGATGCCACTAGTTTAATGTATATAAAATGTCATCTCACCAAATATCTAAGAAATCTCATCTCCTGTGAATAACATAATGAGGAATAACTCGATGTTCAGAATATTACATGGCGATATTACAAGTAAAGTCTTCACACAACAGTATCTTATATTTGTTCTTGATCAATACGACAGGATTTGCTTCTATTGATTTGCATTGCAAATAAGTGTTTATCTTGGCAATTAAACCATCTCATCAGCTTGTTTAGTTTCAGTCGCTTTCCTAGTCTAGCTTTGATCACGGCGAAGCTAGACAATGAAGGTTAAACTTTGAGGCAAAAACGTGCGATGAAACCCAATTATCGCGCCGCTTCACCAGTTTTGAGTTTGCTGTTCGGCATTTGCTTGGAGATGAACATTTGTAAGTCTTCGATGAGTGCCATTGTCGAACTTCGAAGCAACTTGAAGTGTACTTCGGGATGGCAAACAATTCAACTCGCGTGGAACAGTATGGTCGACTCAAGTGCGAACTCCTTGTACCTTCAAAACTCCTCTTCGTTCTGGGAACATCGCAGTGAAGCATACAAGAAAACGACGGCTGCTCATTTGTTGTCGGCTGTAAAATATGGCACAAATTTAACGTCATATTCATGTCACGGCAACGTTTCTGCTTACACTCCATCGAATAACTCTCAGACCTGGAATCGGAAATTGTCCTTTCTGGTCGAAGTAACGCGTGCTGGCTCACAACTCGTCGGCCTGAGGTACGTTCAACTTGGAAAGAATATATATTCCAATAATCAATTGCAGGTATACCTGCGCCTGCAAAAGAGCTTGGTTAACAACGTCAACTACAGTTTAACGTACTGCTGGGTGGACAAATTTAAATTGGATCCGGAATCAAAAGTTGCCTGTCCAAAGTATACCTCCGTTCGTTTCACATGTTTAAGAGGTCTGATCTGTGTAGCAGTGATCGGGAGACCGCATGTGTACTCCGCATATAGGTTTCATATCGTCGCTACTAAGAAAACTTTCACCTCCAAGAGTGAAGTTTTCCGTGTCTGTACAAAACTCAGCAGCGATCGAAAAACCGATTGTGCTAAACCGGGTGAATTCACGGCAATTTTAATTTCTCGAAAGGTTGATTATCTCATCGCGAGACCAACTGAATTACGAGAGGTCATATTACAGTGGCCTGTCAACAACGCGATTTTCTATGAACTGTCATACAACTGTTCAAACGGAGCGAACACGAGTTGGATTGTCGAGCAGAGAAGCAAAACTATTGCTAATAACATTGAGTTCCAACCTTACCTATTGTGTCGTTTTTGTATAAAGGTTTTTTTTGTGTATAACAGCATCGGGTCCGAGCCAGTTTGCAACACGACAAGATTGCTTGAGGAGATCCCCAGTCAAGGTCCTACAATAACCTGCAATTCTAGTACTTGTCCGTTCACTAGAGAAGGCCAAATTCGTAACGTAACTCTAACTTGCGAGCTTCCCCCAAAGCGGACCTGGAATGGCGTCCTCACGAAACTAGTGGTGAAGTACAGAAACGAGACCAATATTACGGAATACAGGGAGTTTTCTCTGCTCAACGTCAGTTCTTGTAGCAGTGTCATCACCGGATTGAGCACCAAAAGCAATTATTTCGTTACCATGTTGGCTTGCAATGTTAAAGGTTGTAGCGGCATAGGAAATGAAATCATAATTCCCAGACTCGATAAAACTGATATTAACTCAAGCAGCCATTTGTCTGTGTGGTGGCTTGTTATTGTAATTCCAGTGGTAATCCTTGTGTTCTGTTCAGTCGTGTTTTATTACCAGGTAAACGAACGGAAACGGCTCGCATTGCCTTCCGTCGAAGAACCCCGAGGTTACGAGGAAATGGAGGATCAAACGGGAAGCCACTCTGGATGCTATGATCAACTGCCAGAAGATGACAATGCAAACCGTAATATTCCGGTCAACATTGTTCTCGACGTTAGCACTGCTAACACAAGTCAAAGTCAACCGTCAGAAGTGAAAAGCGAAAGCGACAATCTAGCGAATTCTACTTTGATTTGAACAAGGTGTACCGCAATAGTGCGAAGTCCTTAGCGGCTGTTCACATGAATAGGGCTCGCTTGATCAAAATACGCTCAAATTGAAATTAAAAAGCACGATTGCTTTAGTTTAGTTGTAGGAACAGACCAAAACAAATTCAAATCATCTTTTACGGACGTAGAAAGATTTTCGTGACACGAATCTGTCCGGATCATATGACTGGCTTCTCAGAGACTTGTAGCCAGTTGAATGTAGTACCACAGCTAAAATAAGACGGACTCTTGGCAATTTTTTTCCTTATTACCAGTGATAATGATAAGAAGATAATTTTACCTTGTTGTATATATTACACTATATATGGATGTAACACAGACTGTAAATACACAAACCACTGAGTAATAAGATAATAAGAGTGGTAGACTAAAAAGCACGTATACCGTATTTATGCGAATAAGCGCTCAACCTCGAATTAGCGCCCACCTCGAATAAGCGCCCATTCTAAAGGCACAAAAAGTTAATAAGCTCCGAGCCTCGAATAAGCGCCCACCCCACCCCCTCCCACCCAAATTCGAATAAGCGCCCACCCCCTTCCCCCTCCTACCCAAAAAAATTAAGTGCACGAGAGTAGTATTGATTATTATTTATTCACTGGCTTAATATCTCTAGATTCATTGTCTACGAGAACGTTGGAATTTTCCTCAAAATTTCAACTCCAATGTCCATGTGGGCGCAAAGTTCTTTCAGCCGCAATATCTCTCGCTCAAGTCTCATGGCAATAGCTCTGCTGTAACTTTGACGGAAACCTCATCGTAAGCTCTCAGAAATGTGTAGATAAGATAAGGCAGTTCCAGTGGCACATGTCCTACAAGTTCATTACTAGCTTCCAAATATGTCCCAATTGCATATTCGTCATGATCTTTAGCCTCCTTGAGATTATCTTCGCGGCAGTTAAGTTTCTCTCCAAAAGTTAGAGTCCATACTGGTTTACAAATATGATGACCTCGTATGACTGATGTGAATTGCACTTCAAACACAAAGTTCCATTTCAGATAATGACAGCTTGCGCGAGCCATGGCTTTGAATACGGTACTCACTGAATGCTCTGGCACTATTAAAACACGATCTGTTCAGTGTGCTAGTCTACAGCGGAACTGGCACGTTTCCTGTTAGCTTTTGGTTTATTGTTCTTTAGAAACATTGCTTTGTTATATCTTCGCGTTTTGTTATTACCATTTATTGTTTTGTTGCAAAATAAACATACTACACTTGCTGAAAATGGTGAAAATTTAACAAGCGCCCAGCCTCGAATAAGCGCCCACTCTCAAGGTCCAAAAATTTAATAAGCGCCCGGGGCGGTTAATCGAATAAATACGGTATGCATGAAAGATCTGGCTAACAAGTTATAAGGGTAATAGTGACTGAAAATCATTATTATAATCACAAAACACCAAACCACTGAGTTATAAGATAAGGGTAACAACGATTGAAAATCACATGCATATATAAACAGCTGAGTAACAAAGTAGTAAGGTAATAAGGGTAATAGTTATTGGAAATCACATCTATACATAAACCACTGAGTAATAAGGTAACAAGGTAATAAGGGATACAGTGACTGAAAATCATATATATACATAAACCACTGAGTAATACGGTAATAATAGTAATAGTGATTGAAAATCACATACATACATAAGTCACTAGGCAATAAGATAATGAAGGTAATAGCAACTGAAAATCACATATACACATAAACCACTGAGTAATAAAGTAACACGGTTATAGACCTCTTTCATAATGGCGACCAATTTAAATAGTGTTTTATGGGCATTTAAATAAGCCTTTCTGGCCTCGTTCCTGTTTCTCTAATTCAAAAGAATCTTTACTTCCTAACGAGGCTAGAAAGGCTAATTTAGATGCATATAAAAGAATATTTAAAATGGTGGCCATTATGAAAGTGGTCTATACGGGTAATGATCACTAAAAATCACATATATACATAAACCACTGACTAATAAGGTAAGAGTAATGTTGATTGAAAATCACATATATACATAAGTCACTAGGTAATATAATTAAGGTAATAGTGACTAAAAGTCACACATACACATAAACCACTGAGTAATAAGGTAACAAGGTAATAAGGGTAATGATCACTAAAAATCACATATATACATAAACTACTGAGTAATAGACTAATAAGGGTAACAATGATTGGAAATCACATCTATACATAAACCATTGAGTAATAAAGTAAGAGTAATGGTGATTGAAAATCACATATATACATAAATCACTAGGTAGTAAGATAATAAAGGTAACAGTGACCGAAAATCACATATACACATAAACCATTGAGTAATAAGGTAGTAATGATAGTAGTGACTGAAAATCATGTATATACATAAACCATTGAGTAATAATGTAATAAGGGTGATGGTGACTGAAAATCACATATATTTTACAAAAAGGCATTTTGAAGAAGTTTTTGATACTAGCAAATTCAAAGACCTTTCAGGTTTTCGTTTTCCTTGCATAAAATTGGCTTCTCAGTCCAGTATCTGTTAACTCCCTATGTCATAAATTTCAACGAACTCCTGATGAATTCCATGAAATGGAGCAAACGCCATAAGAGTTTGGTTAAAATGGAAGTAAACCCTGAAGAATTCCATCCATAGTGAAAGAGAGTCGAATCTCTTGCTCTCATTTGACCACCAACTATCATTCACTATCGTGGACTATCGTTCACTTTGAGCGTTGTTCAAATTCTCCATGCTAGTCGGCGACAGTTTTTCTCGTCTGACAACGCACAGATGATAGTTGATGATAACTGATGATGGTCTGGAGAGAAAAATGAGTTCTTAAACGATCATCGAATACCATACACCGTTTGACCAAGGTTTATGATCTGGAAACACTGGTTTGTGCTGAGGGTAAAATAGCGGAAAAACAAAGAACCTTATCCTGGACACTAGTGAGCTGTCATCCACAAGGGGTGGATAGCCTAACGCAAGCTATCTTTTTTCTAGCGTATCGATGGTCCTTATTTTTTGCCAAAATACTTTGGCTGCGGGCTGCATGTCACCAGAGTTAAAATTTATAGTTACTGATGAAAACAACAAAGAACAACCAACTAAACAGACACGACACAAGACAATCAGCATTAGGTGAACCCTGGTACCAATCGTAAAAATTGCCTGGTTACATAGCCGCACTCGTTTATTCACTTTTACTATGTTTTTCTCAAATTGTAACTACAAAATGTACAATATATAGGCAGTGAGCTCTACATAAGACTGGAGGGAGAACTCCGGTCTATCGGCCAGGCAAAAAGTAAAGCCAAACATGGCCGGCATGGAGGTCAATTTTGCACGTCAGTTTCAGGCTTCTGTGTGGTCTTGCATATCAACTCCAGTAGAGCCTGGAACTGACGTATATATAGATAACGTATAAATGACGTATATATGTATATATATATATATATATACATATATATAGTTCAATCTACAGACACATGTTTCGCTGTTCTACAGCTCGTCAGTGTAGCTTGGAACAATCTAGATGTGGACACGCCACGCATATATCCCCCAGTAATTGCCGGTGACAACCGCATGCGGGACAATACGAACATGCGCACATCTAGAGAGCATGAGGTGGTATTGGGCGAGAGTGCTCAAACTGCCACGAGGGGAGTGAGCGTTGCATTATCGCTAATGGACACCTACACCAACCTCACTAAACCAAACTACAGGACGTTGTCAAAAGGTCAGGTTCATTATAATATGATCCTTCTGGTTGTTGAGTTCAGGTTTCTCTAGCTGGATGTAGTAACTTTCTTTTAGTTTTAATTGGGATTTCGTGGTAGTAGTATCTATTATTTTGAAGCAGTCCGGGTTGGAGGATTCTTGACAGTTTTGAGAGTTTTTTAGGTGACTGAGTATACTGGAGTTTTTATCCAGGTGGAGATGCTCGCGTATTCCTGTTTGGAGGTGCCCGTGTGTTTCTCCAATATAACGGGAATTACATCCCGCACAAGATGAAATGACGTCACAAACAGGGCTCAGAGTCTTTTCAGACGCTGTCTGTTTGTACACCATCAGAAGCAAAATTTGCTCGTTTTCGCTAACTTCAGCAAAAGGTATATTGAAAACAAAAATCCTGTGAATGGAAATCTTGTTTTTTACCTTTGTCTTCTAAACTTTATTCAATACGAAAGGGCTGGATATGCATTTCAGTTAGCAGAAGTTAGACTTTGCTGCTAATGTATATAGCTGTTGTCATCGGGCAAAGTAGAAGCGTAATTACTCGAGCTAAAGCGAGAGTCATAGTTTCGGCTGGTTTTTTTTTTTCGCGCAAGACTTAGTCTCCCACGCGG
>JBAHVQ010228994.1:0-10430 GCA_036872915.1 Nanipora kamurai
TATATCATGTCTTTGTTTCGCATTCTATGCTGGGCTTTAATATTCGTATTAAAATTGAGATTCCCGCCTGGTCAATCCCTGGTCAATGTAAAAAACATTAACATCTATGGTATTTCATTAGCGTCAATCAAAATTCAATGAGAAAAATAGGGATATCAACAAAATAAAATAAAAAGTCAGTTAGCGATAACTCGTATATATTGATATATGTTGTTTGAAGAAGACTGGTAATAACAATTACCAAGACTGCTAATGTCTACAGGATGTTGCTGCACAACATATAGCACTTGAAACGTCTTTTTCAGTAGTGTGCATCTAGAGTAAGCGTTACGATGATTGAACAAAGAAGGATACAGAGAATTCGCGGGATAACAGAGAAAGGTTAATACTGTTTTTTTGAAGAGCCAGATCAAGACTATATCTTACAATGGTGGATACTTTCGGGTTCAATCGCTCAACTGCCACAAGGATAATATCCAAAGAAGGGAGGGTTAACAGTCCTTACAAACCTTACCTTATCTTCCTGCGATATTCTCACCCCTTCTTGGCTCAGTCATTGTAAAGTTCAGTCTCGCCGCGCACATGTGAAAACAACGTTTTAAGTGCTATCATGCAGATACGCAACAGCTTGTCCTTTGTATTTTAATAGTTTCGATTTTCCGTCCACAGACAGAGTAAAAATAAAATCAGGATAGCCGAAGCCAACAGCCGGAGCTGCAACACAAACTCAATTCCGGTAGCCGGGGCTCCGGCGCACATCTTTAAACGGTCTATCGCCCCCCACTGGTGGGTCAAATTCTTTTTTCCTAACAAATATTACATTGTAGAAAGAAAGCAACCAAAGAAGGAAGAAAGGAAGGAAGGAAGGAAAGGAGAAAGACAGGAAGGAAGGAAGAAAGGAAGGTAGGATGCATGTATGGATGAATGACTGGACGGATGGATGGAAGGAAGGAAGGAAAGAGGAAAGAGAGAAAGGAATACAGGAAGGTAGAAAAGTAGGAAGGAATAAAAAGAAAGGAAAGGAAGAACAAAGGAAAGAAAGAAAGAAAGAAAAAAGAAAGAAAGAAAGAAAGAAAGAAAGAAAGAAAGAAAGAAAGGAAGAAAGAATGGATGGATGGCTGGATGAAAAGAAGGAATAGAGAATTGGTGGAAGGAAAGAAAGGAGAAAGGGACGGCAGTTGAAAGGAATGTAGACAATCAAAAGGGTGGGTAAGTGCCAGAGCTTAGGAATGGAGAAACTGACGTTTCGAGCGAAGGGCCTTCGTCGGAGTGAAACGCGTTTAACGTAGTTTAACATAGAAACGTCAGTTTCTCCATTCTTAAGCTCTGGCACTTTCCCAACCCTGTCGATTGTCTACAAGCCATTCAATGCTGCTGACGCAGCACTCTACTTTTATATCATTGTTTTGAAAGGAATGCAGCAAGGTAGCATGGCAGGAAGGAAAGAAGGAAGGAAGAGGGGAGGGAAAGAGGGAAGTAGGGTGAAAGGAGGCACCATGGAAGCAAGGTAGGAATGAAAGTAGAAGGGAAGAAAGGACAGAATGAACAAATAAATGACCAAACATAAATTAACATAAATTAACTATCGCCAGGTATGTAACTGAATGAAAACATGTTAACAAATACGTAGAAGTTACCTGATTTGCAAGCATTCTTTCTTCCTCTGCATCTTCCCTGTATCTTGGTGATTTAATAATAGCTATACAGTGAGAAACATAAAAGAGTTCAAACGCACATCGCACCATTCTTGATAAATTTACAGTGCATTTAACCCTTTGCTAGCCATTGGCACACTCAAATATTTTACTCTTGCTGATGCAAGGCGGCTTTACTCATGAATCAAAGGAAGATATTAGGCCATCAAAGGGTCAACCATAAATATCAAATACTATAATAAACCAGCGTATGACTCACGAGAAGTTTCTCTGACTTCAAAGATCTCTTGAAATGACAAAGGAGAATCATTTCTACATTTTTCATATTTCACTTTGTTCTTGAGACATTTAAATTTCTTTCATACGTAAATAATACCTGTTGTGATTTAGTTAGGTTCGCACAGTATTTTAACTAACTAAATCATTTAAATCTTCGGGACAATTGAACAAAATTACTCAAAAGTGCCAGCATAAACACACGTCATGAAACGGAGGGCCATGATACCAAACTATCATGGTAATCTCTTACTTTCTGGACCCTTCTCTCCATAAAGCAGAATTACATTTATTCTAGCGAACATATGGTGTGTTGCTGCTGTGTAGGCTGCCATATGGTGTTGAAGAAAGGACGTGTTTCTGTTGCGCCGAATTGTATAGCTTGCCGAAGTTCAATTTTGACTCAATTAAGGTGAAAAGGCTGTTTTGCACATTCAGTTTAACAAAAATTTGTCAGTATGCTACCAAAGTAGAAAACGAGCGGCTTAAAATCTGTTGACTTTCAAGGTTTAGAAGTCGAACACAAAGGACACGAGAAGTCCAATATGGCGTCTCTAGACAGTTTGGGTTCTGGTTTGGACAAGTTAGAAACTTTTATTGACAGACATTTGAGTCAACAATTCGAACAAATTAATGACTTATTCCTGAAGCATTCGGGAAGAAAAAATCAGATCTCGACGATGTTAAAAACAGCCTAGACTTCTTAAAGTGTCAATGAGACGAAAATTCGACCCTAACAATTTGCCAAAATTCTATTTCGACAGGCTATAATAGCATATAACTAGCGCTTTCACGAAGTTTTAACCGATTTGGACCAATAGATACAACATTATAAACTTTGAAACTTGTCACCATTAAATATCAGCCATCTTTGACCTTCGTCTGGTACAAGTGCTTGTGACGTCATAGTCTTAACCCAACACCTCGAAGGAAAGCAAACAACAAGAATGAACGGTTGTGCATCTCTTGCACATTATGTCAGTTTCGTCCGCATCTAGCTATTCTTCTGTTTCCGGGTCTAAAACAGAGTCTTCTTGTGGTTCTTCTGTATACCACACAGCGAATTCTGCAGGATCTGAATCAGAATTTCAACCGTACGACGACAACGTCGAGCCGCTAGCTTCGGCCGACGAAATAGCACAGTACAAAGAAACTCTGGCACACGAAGAAGAAGAGGAAAACGTCCTTTAGCCTCGCTTTAACGCTAGCGTTGAGGTTGCTTCTTGGTGAGTATTTTCTATATAGTTTGCTGGTTGCCAATACGGCGCATTAGTGATTTTCATCGTACTTTTCTTTACTGATTTACTATTTATATACATCAGGTGTGAATGTGGCAACTGTAGTCTGGAGTTTATCGTCAAGCCTAAAGAATGTCGTTGTTGCATGGAGATAGAACAGTGTCGTTATAAAATGTTTGATCACGAAAATGGGGGAAGTCAGAAATGCATTTTGGACCATCCAGGGTTTGACGACGTCTGTTCAAACGAGTGGGGGCTCGAGACAGCTTCCTTGGGTTTGAAGACGAATCTTTTTTTTTTCTTGGGTTTGAAGACGTATCTTTTAATTCCATTGAATCATCGTTGTCCTCAACCTTGGTTACAACGGATTTTACTTGCTGCATTTCTTTTAGAACCTTATCAATAAAGAATCGTAAACGCGTATGAATTATATAATTATCTTATATTTCTCTTGCGTCGGGTTTTATTACGGATTAATGATATCTGATAAACTTCACGAGAAGTTCTATATTCACTTGCCTTGCGATGCTGTCTTGAAGATATCTCTGGAGATGTCGGTTTTCTCCAAATCGTTGGTATACTACCATGCTTAAGGCGGCGTGTTGATCCTTCCATATGGTACGATCGTTCAAAACACTAGCAAACAGTGATCTGAGCAAACCATAAACCATGGCTCTCCCGGGTTAAAATTCGCGCGCTTCGTTTTGACGAAGTTAATCCAGATTCTTTTCGAAATGTTGTCCAATGGACTATGTAAGGATATTCCTGTCTTAGTATCAGCGCTATTGTCGCAATTTTGCACAACACAGCGCGTTGATGGCATGATGGAATGATTTAATTTAAATTTGAGATTTCAGCTAGCCGCGCTCAATCTTCGCGCTTATTTTACTATACTAAACAAAGTTCACAAGGTCTTGGGTTAAGACTCTGACGTCACTGACGTCGTCGACCCAGTCTCAAGTAAACACGTCCATTTTAATGGCGGCTGCGAATTTGCCGATTTCTTTCACCAATAACTGCTTTACTTTTTTGAATATTGACGCGAAACTTCTTTTTGGTATCTTTCTATCTTTGGTACCTACACTTTATGCCCATGGGAAAAAAAGTAGGACTCAAAATTTCGTCTCAGTGACACTTTAAGTTCAAAGTTTGATGACCCGGTTAATACTGCAACGGAGCTCAGAGCCGAGAATCACCATTTTCACTTGAAAAATGCACAGATAAAAGCTCAAATAGAAGCATTAGAAAATAAGACGGTTGCGGCTGGAAAAGACTTAGAGAATTTAAAACAGTACTTTCGAAGAGATCTGTTAGACATACACGGTGTCCCTATTGCAAGGGAAGAAAATACCAGTGATATTGTAAAGCCAGTAAAATGTACAATCATCCAGTTAATTGATCCAGAAATGGTATTAGAAAGCAATGATTTATCAACTAGCGATCTTTTACAAGGCAGTGATGATTTTATTCCACCAATTGTTGCTAAATTTAGTCGGCGGGATGTGAGAGAAAAAATATATGACAAGAGGCATAATCTTAACTCGAAAAGTGGATTAGATTTGGGTTTTGATCAGGACACACAAATTTAGAGAGTCTTGCTCAAAAATGCAGGGTGTTATTTAAAGAAGTCAAGTCATTTAAGAGGCAACATCATTTAAATTTGTCTGGACCAGACAAGGCAAGGTCAAGCTTAGAAAAGAAACAAGTAGGTCATCACAAGTATTCGTCTTCTTAACTACGACGGAGTTTCAAGAGTTCAAAGTCAAGTATAATCAGCGCAACGAGGCATGAACGAATGGGTTTTATTAACAAGGTAAGTTCACTTGTCTATGTTTATAACTATGTTCACTAATGCTTTACTTTTTAGTCATCTTGATGATGACGAATTTAATTCAGTTATTCACAAGTTCTTCAAAAAACTCATGAATAATTAATGAACATTTCAGACTATCAAGTCACCGATAATATGTCACGGGCATGGACTTTATATCTGATAAAGCACTCCTTATTAGTATTCTCTACATAAAGAATACTAATAAGGCGAGCTTGTTTTTCTCAGATGCTAATATGACAATATAAAGCCATTGTTTGAACTCCACAAGGACACGCTTTTTGGGGTTCATGTTTGAAGCCGTTAAATAAACTCGAAGAACGTGTTTTATCCGATCAAAAACCACTCGCTAAGACTTCGTGGTTTTAAACTCGATAAAACACTCTGCTCGTTTATTACACATTGTTTAAATGGTCCAGTTAATTACGAAGAGGATCGACTATCATGCTTGAAATTTAACCCGTTGTTACCTGGTTTTCATAAAAATCTAGCCCTTTCTAATGATTTGGATTATAATGATTCTAATTGTTATCCTGATGCGTATGCCTGTAATTGCGGTTATGACACTGAGTATAAGTTAAATGAAAATGTATCTAAAACAATACGGACAAATTCTATTTGTTTATCATTTTTTCATTTAAATATACCAAGCTTATCTCGTTACCGCAGCATTTTCTTGCTCCAGCTCCGGTTAGCTATTTACAGCGTCTTGTTTTACTTCAAAAACGGGTCATCAGAATTATTAATAAGGTGGAATTTAATGCGCGTACTAATCTTTTATTCCAAGATTTAATAATTTTAAAATTTGAAGATACTTTTTTCTTTAATTTGGGTAAGTTTATGTTTTCGTATAAAATGAATTTCCTACCATGGAGTTTTAATGATTCAGTTTTACGAGTTAATCAAGTGAATAACCATGATCTGCAGAGTTCTGGCCTGCTTTATATTTCACTTCGTAGGACGAAAATGAGACAGTTTTCAGTTTGTTATCAAGGTCCAAAGTCCTTTAACTCATTAAGTCCTAAAATATGTAATGTTCCAAATATCTCTCTATTTCAATTTAAGCTAAAAAAATCTTCTTTTCCACTGATACTCCTTTTGCTTGGTTTTAAGTATTACTTGTTTACTCTTCTACTTACAATTTCATCAGTCAAGTTTTTATCTTACACCACTCCCGTACAGCATGTATATGTATATTAAGTACCAGAGGTAGCCCATATCTCTATAAGCCTTTTGGTTTATACTTGGGCTTCCTCACCACTATATCACTCTCTTTATTCAAATTTTTTTATGTATTATTATTATTATTATTATTGTGGTAGAATGTTTACTAAATATTAAAGATTAAAGCAAATTATTGAGTCTTTTTATTTACATGGTGTATAAAGAGCCAAAGGCAAATTGTGTCTGATTTGTCACCATGAACAAAAAAACATGATTATGAAACTACAAAGTAACAAAGAATTGTGATATTTTACATATTTGCCAAATTTGAAAATTAATAGTTTCCTATGTCAATGCTATTTTGAGGAGGAGTTTGAAATTGCACATGCTCCTCAAGCATGTTAACTCAGAAAAGTTATCTGAGCCCCTGATGGGAATCAAACCTGTAACCTTCTGATCGCCGGTGAGATGACAAACCTATTAATTCTCAAGTAACATATTTTGCTGAATAATCTTGGAGATATACTGTAACTGACTTTCCAATAATTCAAAATGCATTGTGAGTGTTATTATGTTGCATATTTCCCCAATTACCTTTAATTATGTTACATATGTTACATATTACCTCAATTACCTTTAATTATGTTACATATGTTACATATTTCCCCAATTACCTTTAATTATGTTACATATGTTACATATTACCTCAATTACATGTACCTTAATAACAAAGTGAGATACAGAAAAACCAGGAAAGGAGATCCTTTACTGTTGTAAGAGTTCTGTTAAATAAGGTTAACTTGTGGTAATTTTCTGATCCTGGGCACAAATAACAGCGACCAGCTATTAACCTTTAGCCAGCCAAGGGCACCCTGTTCTCTTATGTTTAGTCTAGCTAATGCTAGACAATTTCACTGTCTTGTCAAAAGGTCAGACCTGGCTGTCAAAGGGTTAAGCAACAACTACCAACTTTCAAGCTTAAATTTGTTTCCAAAAAATAGAGTACAGTATTCTAAATCTAAAATTCATTTTTTAATCAGTTAAAATTGCAAAATTAGGAAATTTGTTACTACCACAGAAATTTTTGACTTACTGTATATTCCATTAAGTAGAGCTTTACCTGCAAAATTTCAACTACATGTACAATTAATTTTAGAGCCATAAGTAAAACACATGAGCTTTTGATGAACTTTTAACAATAATTTCTGAATTGCATTTCCCCAAAGCTGAAACTTCTGTTCTTACCCACTGATATCCTATTGGTTGAGACATTGAAAATTGAATTTAATACTGTATATATTCCAAGCTTTCACCTTTTTAAGTATATACAATACATGTAGATGGATCATACTTGATTTTTTGTATTTGTGCATGTAACTTTGGTATTTACACAACTACTTCATTCACACTGGAAAAATTATAATGGAATTAAACTGGACTTTAATAATCTTAATATTTTAATTTTTTGCTGTCATTTTGAGATTAATATCTATTTCAATAGATTAAAGTTGCTTCGTATACTTTGTAAAAGTTGTTTGATAAAGTATAGCTTTTTGTGCATTTCTCTACCAAAATATGTACAAGTATGAGAGTAATTTTTGAAAACTGGCTTGATAACATGTTTTAGATGTATTTTTCACTTTGATGGGGATGAGGTGTCATTTGTGTAATTAACAGGGTTTTTTTATTGATCTTTGTTCTCTGCTTCTAAGAGACTCATGCCACAGTTCAGCACTGAATGCATCAGGGTGTATGTAAAGCAGTGCAATGAGGAATTCATAGTAGGCCCATGGCTGCTCCTTTTGCATTGAAACTGGCATGATAGCATATGTTTTAAATATATCTAAAATGCTGGTGTAAATGAGGCATAATTTGTGAAATTTAAACTGGTTTTTTTATTAATTGTTCTCTGCTTCTAAGAGGAGTATGCCACAGTTTCGCCGAGAACATATCATAATGTACATAAAGTGGTGCAATTAGGTAATCATTAAAGATTCATGAGTGCCCTCCTTGCTTCATATATTATCATTTATACATTAAATGCCCATAAAAATGCTCAAACGACATAACAATAAACCAAAGAAACCATAACATTACCCAAAGAAACCAACAACAATATCATGTAGCACTTCTATGATGCACTTTGCCATCAAGTATTACCTTTATCACACAAACTAGAATGAAATACAGTATTATAGATGTGGACTATAAATCATTTGAATGTTCATAAATATGTTATACTATATTGTGCATGGCACACAACAATTAATGTTTTTCTTCCAATGTAAAAAAGTTAAATCACATCAATGGAAGCAGAAGTTACCAAACAAAAAAAATATTTCTAAGTGTATGACCTCTTTCAACAACACCAGTTCTATGCCTGGTTCCCCCTCAGTACAAACCCTGGCTATCTGAAGTAGGCTAGTTTCTTGGCCCCTATTCCAAAGGGATTAAGACCAGGAAACTATGACTTGCTTCTGTGGTCAAATCCCACAAAACACAACTGTTAACACTTGAAATGTGGAATGTAAACATGGAGTGGAAGTAGGAATATCAACTTCCTAGTTTCCTGGAGAGACTAAAAAGATGTTAATTTTTGACAACTTCATAATTATTGTATCCAAACTGAAAACTCCACATTATTTTAAACATTTCCTAAGGTTTTTAGCAAGTTCTCTTTTGAAGTAAAAGCTGTTTCCTTTGATTAAGAAAAACCAAATAAATTTTGCAGATACCTCGGCTAATAATCACAAGGTGCAAAAGTGTTAGCCAATAGGGGAGCAGAAGTCTTGCATTGTTACCTGGCCGTTAGTCGGAACGGGGCCAGAAAACCGCGCTATGCTGTACATGTGGGTAATTTATAAATATTTTTTTTCAGAAATGGAAAAAACTGAAGTTGATTTTCCTAAGCAATGTGAAAAAAATGCAAGTCAAATACTCTAATAACTACATAAAACTATTTATTTTTGGAACAAATTATTCGAAACTTATGCCTATGATCGTTGCTACCTGACATGCGTACGTTATGAGTACCTACTTTTAATCGAAATCTAGTTATGAAATTCCCTCAACGTTAAACGATTGTAAGTATATTAAACAAAATTTCTCGGTATTTTGCTTACCTAGCTCATCTTCTGAGTCTTCGGAATCCCTCTCAGTCGCCTCGTCTTCGTCCAAATCATATTCTGACCTGCTATCTGACTGTTCTGTGTTCGATACGCTTCCAAGTGCTCGGCGAATTTGCTCTATTTCCTTCTGTAGTCCTTCTCTATCGACGTCGTCTAACTCTGCAGCCTTTGTTTCTTCCATAGAAAAGTAGAATTGTTGAATATGACAAAAATAGTGCGCTACAGTGTCGAGTTTCCGTCCAAATTTAAGTCCCACATTTACAACGAACAAGTTCTATCGCAGGGGGCAAATTCAGTTCAGTCGCACAATTTTGCCGGTTTAAAAAATCGGGAAACTGTACTTTTTTTCAGATGGAAAACCGCTGTGTCGAAGTCTCGAGGTCTTATGAACCTTAAATTGATCCACAAGAAATACAAAAATCAGTAGTTCTACATTTTTCTAGTCTTGAACCAGGGAAGTTTTTCTTGCGCGACGTTTGGGAAGTAACTTCTTACATCTTCAGGTGTGGGGAAAGAAGTTACTACCGAAAAATCGCGCTAACAAAACTTCCCTGATTCAAGACTAGAAAAACGTAGAACTACTAATAACACTGAACCGACAAATAAACATTCTATTGTCCACAAAAATTGATGTTCTTACTTTTTTTGAAATGTTGAACCTTTCAATGCATTACATACATGACTTCAAATGCGAATTCCCAGGTACTGAATAAATATGAAGTGACGTTTTCCAAAATTTTGCAGTCAGCAAAGATTGTTAGAAATGATGCCGGTAATTTTTATAAAATAGAAGGATATTTAACTCGTTCTTATCCGAGACCCTTCCCTGGACGAGAAAATTTGTCTGAAGTAAGCCAAAGTAAAATCCGATTTGGATAGGAAAGAGTTAAACACAGACGTGAAATTTTGTATCCGGGCTGTTAAAATGCACACAGCATTATTGGCAACAATTATCGGTAGGTTATGAGGTCGAAATTTCTATGAGGTGATGTATATATATATATATATATATATATATATATATATAACTACAGACGGAACCGTTTCGGCCTTTGTTTTGGATTTAAGCCTGTACGGCATTACGTAACCCGACGGTGCAATGGGTACTGAGCCGTGTGCGACAGACCGATCCGGCGGA
>JBAHVQ010229005.1:0-10428 GCA_036872915.1 Nanipora kamurai
GATTTTTAAACTTTCGTGTTTGGATATCATACAAATATAGAAAGGTGTTCTCCTAGAAAGTTTGAGCTTAAATCACTTAGCAAAACATGGCAAACAAAAGTGCCGATCAAATTTTAACCCAGGATTACCGGTAATCGTCCTTTGAACAACTGTGCCCAGAGCCATTAGTTGGCCTCCTGTAATGGAGGTGCAAACAACAGTTTTGCCAAGTTGTTGATTAATTAATTAATTAATTAATTTACATATTTATTTATTTATTTATTTATTTATTTATTTATTTATTTATTTATTTATTTATTTATTTATTAATCTTTGCCACTTTGATATACAAAACTGGAGTACTCACACTTACATGTACCTTAACAGAATCAATTGCAGATGCAGACTAATACACTCATGCACATACAAACTACAGCTGAACTCCTCCCTGTCCATACAGGTCCTCAGTCACTTATGGCTCAGACTTTAATATTTTACTCTGGCTAACACCAGATGATTTTACTCATCAAGGGAAAAGTCCTTGGACAGGAAAGGGTTAACAAGGGTTTAAAACCTATCTCCACAACTCCTTCCTGTCTGCATACATGTAGGTCCTCAGTGACCTATGGAGACTTTAGTATTTTACTCTGGTTAATGCCGGACTATTTTACTCATCAAGGGGAAAGTCATTGGGCAGGAACGAGTTAAGAGACATGGCAGGGGTTGCTGCAGCAGCTTGCATCAATTACCTCAGTCTCATAAAGTAAGGTATACATAGTTTTGTAGGTATACTTTCAACAAATTTTGCAATGACATTCATAATCACAGATTGTGTGATTGATAATTTGCTTGTTGTGAAAGAACTGTACTGTAGGTAGGTAATTATAACTTAGGGTAAATGAGTAAATTTTAGAATTTTATTTAGGCTAATGCCAGACAATATTATTTTAATTAGCAGACAAATGCAGAGCTGTCCCTTAATGGGCTAATATTAAGGGCCTATTAAGGGCCAATATTAACTAATATTAAGGACCAAGGGCACACTTTGGTATTTTACTCTGGCTAGCACCAGATGATTTCATTTGTCACAGGACCAAGCCCTGGGTATTGGGTTAATGGGCTAATTACTGCTCTTACATTCTAGTGAGAAAGCAAACTTGGCTGTGACCTTGGTGAGCTCTGATGATGAAGTTGTTGCCAATGGTGCCTTCTTTCACTATCCTAATGTAACTTCTATTGATCAAGCAAAATGGGAAAAACTCTTTCAAGAAAGTTTTGAATCTATCAAGCCAACTGTAAGTATAATTTCTTATACCAGTTCCTGCTGTGCACAAGTTATTGGAAAAGCTAACTAAGCTAATGGGCATAATTCTAAGTAATGTGTACACAAGACTATAATTTGTATAGAAGATTGCCTCCTACTGTATTCTCTGGTTTGGGCCACTTTGTAACTTTAAGCATATAACAGAGGCAGGTGTTATTGTTACCCACAATTCCTGTATTTTGAAAAGCATATGTTCCATTTTGCTAGGAATCTGGTTTGTTCTTAGGTCATTTGTTGAGGAACAGGAAGCTGTTGAGGACTTTTTCAGTCAAATCGTGTCTGTGTGTGCAGTGAAGATTGCAAATTTGAAATGATTGCTACCAGCCTTCGTCAGTTTCTCATGGCATTTAAAACATTGTTTCAAACAACTTTTTGTTCATTAGTTTAGCACGTGCCCAGGCAGGAACTTTGAAGGGCAGGGGTTGGAGGGTAATTGAAAGGCATCATCTGGATGATTTCCACCGTTTTTCAAGAATGTAGTAGGTCCATGTGAATATGGGAAATGGGAGCAAAAAATACTGTCCACGAAAAGAGGAGAAGTCCGACTTCCCCATCCTCTTCTCCAGTTGCACCCATGTCTAGAAGGGAAGAATGTTGACAATGGGGCCGTTTATACAAGAGAAAATAAGCCACACTGTTGTGTACACTGTTGAAGTCAATTGAAAAAGTTGACTCAAGTGATATTTGAACTTGCACCTTCGGGAATCCGGTCCGCCCGCTGTACCTCTTGAGCTTTCGAGTCTACAGGGATTACAGGCGATAGCTCAACAGGTAGAGCGGCGGACCGGATTCCCGAAGGTGCAAGCTCAAATTCCGCTCGAGTCAACTTTTTCAGTTGACTTCAGCAGTGTAGGATAATTGTGAATTTATTGTTTCATATTACCTGGGCCCGGTTGTTCAAAGGACGATTACCGCTAACCCTGGGTTAAAATTTAATCGGTTCTTTAGTTCGGCATGTTCTGCTTAGTAATTTTAGTTGAAAGTTTCAAGGAGAAAATGTTTTTATATTTGAATGATATCTAAACAAAAAACTTTAAACATTCTTTCCTACTTCAGGAGTATTTCATCCACAAAGTTTTCACTAATCCTGGATTAATGTAATCGCCTTTTGAACAACCCTGCCCTGAAGGTTATTCTGAAACTTTAACTGATATTTAGGTTTAAATGAAGAAAATGGCACTCAAGGTGCACAGCAGTATAATGTACATAGAAGGACCGTATTAATGTATTTTGAAGGTTTGATTTGGGCTCTGGGAAGCTGCCCAAATTCCTATTTGAGAGGAGTGACATCCAGCATGGCAGCACCAGAAAAGCGTCACAGGTTTTCTTCGTGTGATTTGAACAGTTTTCGCCAATGAGACCTACGAGAAAGCTGGGACTTATGAGGGGTGGTTCATCCTGGACCTCTTGGGAGAACAGCTTGGCTGTAGCTGATTTTGTAATCCAGTATAATTACATACTTACTTAGTACTTAAATACTTGTATGCTTGATACTTACACTTACTAAACAGCGTATAGAATAATGGGCGATCACTGGTCAATGACCAGCAGCAAATTATGCGCAGATCGTCGGAATTCATTTAGCAACGCTCATCATAATCACCCCCAAAAATTTATTAGACTTTGAAAAAACTCAAAGAACCACTTTCTCTTGTAATTCTTCATCAAATGTCTAAATGTAGCGCAGTAGTTGCTTTCCCTTCATGTTTCTGTACCTTCGAAGTTATCGAAGAACATGTCGACCATTTATACGTAAAACAGTCCACCATAATATACTAAGAATAAACATAAAAGTACTTGACGCAAGTCTAAAAAATGACGATAAACAAAAGGTAGAGGACAACTGCGTATCAGGAAACTAATATAAAAAGAAGATCGCCTGAATTTTGACCAGTGGTAGTGATCGCTGAGTTCGAGGACGATATTTTATGCGCTGACTTACTTGCCTACTTACTTACTTAGTACCTTGTTATTTACTTGTTTACTTACTTGCTTAATTACCTGATTACCTAATTACTTCGTTGTTTATTTGTTGTTACCTAGTTGTTACTTACTTCCTGCTTGGACAGCTTACTTTCGACAGCACGTAGGTTAGTGAGCAATCAAGTAATGACTTGATTACTCACTAACCTACGTGCTGTCCTTCTACGCACCAGAAAAACCAATGTGCGAGGCAACTGCACTATTTAACCTAAAAAATTCCCAGAAAGCACTTTCAAATAGCATTCCATGCTTTACGTCATGGAACAACTCAGGAATTCTTTGTCTACATTAGACACAGCTTAATTCCAATGCAACCTACAGGGTAAAATACCGACCCAACGACTCCAATCCGTGTTCTAAAAAGAACATTGCAGGTAACCACTGAAGTCTTAAGAATCATGATTTAATATTTATTGACCCAACGATTCCAATCCGTGTTCTAAAAACAACATTGCAGGTAACCACTGGAGTCTTAAAAATCATGATTTAATATTTACTTGACTCCCTTTACATATTACATTATGAGGAATCTTCATTGCTTTGACTGTAGCACCACGTGTACCATTTTCTACATGTGCGCTCAAATAGCTGATTTGCGTTTTGTTACAGCCCTTGAATTCGCTGTTTTTGAATTTCTTTGTGTCGAAACCGGACTATATTCATGGATGTGCGTCTGAGATTTTAAGGTAAGTAGTCTGTTAGATATTAGGTAGATACAGTTTTAACACAAACGTTTAATTCCACCGGTCTACCACTCTTAACAGCCCACTATTCCATGTAAATTAACACCAGGGCCCGATTGTTCAAAAGCCGATTACAGATGCACCATCTTAACACCATTTTTAACTTGTAAATATCTTCCGCCTTCTATTATTGTAATTTAATATCCATATCACATGACATGTATGACTACATATCTACTTGTAAGTAATAACTAGATCTCTTCCTCTGTACTGAAGATGGCATAAGTATGCCGAAACATGTTTACAATTAAAAAAGTTGTCGTTTATATCAAATGTCTGACTGTTAATCCAGGATTAGCGAAAACTTTGTACATGAAATACTTCTAACGTAGGAAAGGATGTTTAAAATTTTCTGCTCAGGTATCATATAAATGTAGAAAGGTCTTCTCCTAGAAAGTTTGAACGGAAATCACTGAGCGAAACATGTCAAACAAAAAAGCCGAATAAATTTTAATCCACGATTAGCGGTAATCGTTCTTTGGACAACCGGGCCCAGATGTCCAATAACCTTTTTGGTATATTTTCTGCAAATCAAACAATGTTTTGTCTCCAGGTCGGTTTTTAATACTGCCCCGTACGTTGAATACATCTTCTTAGTTGTACCACAGAACGTTGATCAAGGTAAGGTTTTATATTCTGTTGTTTAAGAATTAGAAAAGCCCGATGTTTTCGCATCACATGTGTACTTCACATGTCACTTGGGCACTTACACTACTAATTCTCAGTATAAGATTTGAAACGTGTAACCTGAACATCTGTTATAATTGTAAAATCGTACGATAAATCATGTTTTATTTAGTGTGAATACTCAGCTTGTATACTGTGGTAGTCTTCCGTGAAGTAAACGGACCAAAAAGCTCAGAATCGTAACCTAAAATTTTACAATTAGTGAACATTGTTGTTGGAAAGCGAAGCATAAACTAGCTTGGCTGTTTTTATTTAGTATTTGTACCATTTGGTTAAACTACATGGCTAGTGTAAATTTCTCAGTTTACTAGCTCAAATGTCTTCTTGCTTTTTTCCTTTGTTAGGTCAGGGATTGCTGCAGTTGTTCAGCAATGTCAAAAACAATGAGAACTTTAGCAAGAAAAAATTTAATATCTCCGTACTAGTTTGCCATCGTTTCGAACATTCGCCAAAACTTCACATAAGAGCAGCAAGGTATGGACAAGGATAGTTGCATAAAATGTCCACCGTGCAACATTTTAAAAAATTAATTACTAGTGAATCTGTCCATATTTATACAGTGTTGAGGATCATGATGACCTTACCCCGATATTTGACGAACAAAGTGAAGCTTTGATTAACACATATGGTAAATACCTATTTTAATCATTACTGTAAGTGCTATTTGCAATATGAGCGAACTGTATGGGGATTCACAAGTAAATCCTCATACAGTTCGGATGTGAATATTGTGAATTACTTATCCAATGAATGCATCTGACTGTGTATATTTACGAAGTATTTTAGGGATACGAAGCGTTTGAGCCAAGAAATTCGAAGGAAAAGGTGCCTGGAAAGTCCTTGACAATCAATTATAATCCTTGAAAGTCCTGGAATTTTCTTCCCACTGCCGTGACAATAACTTAACCTTGCTGATGTAATAGCTGATAAAACAGCGAGAATAGAAAATTTCTATTGAATTGTTGGAGCTGGTGCATTGTTGGTCATCTCAAAAAACAAAATACATGCCATTTTCAAAGATTGTTTTCCAGTTCTAGGTCTTCGAATTTACTGAAAAAGGTCCTTGAATTTTATGTTTGCTGAAGGGTGGCGACTCTGTCTAATTCAATGCCTTGAATGCAGAACCTTTAGATTACCTGTAAGTTCTAGACATATAGACATACTACGTTTGGGTAATACTTTACATACTGATTGTAGGTGATTTCTTTCTTAACGATCTCATTGAGGCTGTGGATGAAGAAAACAAGTGTATTGTTGCTGATGTAAGTGAAACGTTTTAATTACGACGTATGTATCTACGCTAACCTCAAAAACATGAGCTGATTTCAATGCGGGGCGTCATACGTATTATATATACAAATGTCCAAAGATTAAAAACAAATAATAGATTCTAAAATGTAAGCAAATAATTTAGGATAAAAATTAGGAAATAGTGTGTAATAAAATTGAAAAGGATTTTGGTGTGACGCAGCTTCGTAGATCTATACCATTGGGCGTATCTTCCTTTTAAAAGACTGAACCGTCTCTGTTAATTTGTGTTCCTGAGAAAGATTATTACACAGCCTGGCATGACTATGGAACGATAAATTCGGCACAATTATCCAACACTGCTGAAGTCAACTGAAGAAGTTGACTCGAGCGGTATCATGAGTTGAACTCAAGACTTCGAGATACCCGTCTGCCCGCTCTACCTGTTGAGCTATCGAGTCTACGGCACTGGAGGCGTGTTTTTATCTAACTTAAGTCCATGAGACGTAGTTAAGTTGCATAAAAACTCGCCTTCAATCCTCGTAGAATCGATAGCTCAACAGGCAGAGCGGCGGACCAGTATCGTGAAGGTACGATTCAAATCCCGCTCGAGTCAACATTTTCAGTTGACTTCAGCAGTGTTGGATAATTGTGAATTTATCGTTTCATATTACCCTGAGGACGATTGTGAAATAGAATTAGGACTCCTTTTGTCCAGGGAAATTGTCATAGTCCTCGTTGCTAATTACAGTAAGATGGCTCCTTATGGTAATTTTAACAGGAGATTGAGGACTAATTGTAATATATATACAGTACGCATGACTGTATAGTCATCATGTTGAGAAGTTATTCCATCACGACAACGTCATTCGCGTCAATGCAAGCTTTAAATTTGTGAACGTTTACTTACTGTATAACGAACAGTAAAAAATCTTTGAAATCTTACAGCAATTAAGAATGAAGTTCTTAAAGTCGCCAACGCAAAAAATCTTTCTTGACAGCCTCCCCTATTACTTTGTTGGGTTATTCTTCTTCGGAATGTCAATCCTGGTCCCAATCTTTAGGAAAATTCGCCGAGTAAAAGTGCTTTAACGACGATAATTACGAAAATATGTTAATATTCCAACGCTATTGCTAGCTGAATGCTAAGCCTTTAGGCAGTCCAAGCACTCCTCTCTCAATATATTTCGGCGATTTTCAAATGAAGCATTCAACGACCAAAACTTAATGTTTCGTGCATACCCTATGTATGATTTTGTCTAAAACTACATGCGAGTAAGTGCAAGTGTAACATGACTGAAAATCTTTTAAAAAATGAAATTCAAGAGAACTCACTTTAAAATTGATCGAATTCATGTACCAAATAATCCATACACGTTATGTAAACGTTGTTTAAATATGGTGTATGTTTTAAGTAGATTCAAAAAATTTTTGATATATTCAATTACTGTTAACTGCGCTTTGTATTTCGATTTTTGGATTTTTCTATTTTTCATTAGTATTCATCCATTCGTGTTCAGTCGTGTGCATGTCAGCCCGGCCCATAGAAACCTGCTTTATATCGTTTTATTTGATAATTTGTCTTTCAGGTGAATGGGACTGCTGTTGGTTTTATGAGTATCCGTTCAAATGTCAATATATCACTTTTGTGTGAATGTTTTGACCTCGCACCATTTAATGGCTTAAGAAAAAGATCGTCAAAGATGTCCGAGAGTAGTTCAGGTGAAACGTGAAGTTCTGCCACAAATTTTATTACGACTTATACATAATTTCATTTAACTCGTTGGCAGTTGTTTCTTATTGGAAACCTGACTGGACTATACTGTTGTTTGCGACCTCACCACACTTCGATTTTAGAAAATGTTGCCCACGAGGCACAAAAAGCCACTTTGATATTGGACATCCAGAGTTTCTCAGGTCATAAGTATTGAACGCTCATTCACCTCCATGAAGTGTCTTACATATTGCCGAGTTTAAAGCAACCACAGCTTTGTGACCAGTTTTCGGAGAGCATTTTGAGCTTTCTTAGTTTTTTTTTAATTATAAACACAGGAGATTCGTAATTGGCTTTAGATATTGGCTCGACTGTGGTGCCTGGATTTTTGTATTTTCTATTTCTTATCCCCTTCCCGGCAGTACCTCTCCCTTTGACGAGTAAAATCGTCTGGCGTTATCCAGAGTAAAGTAATAAAAGCCTGGTGCCCCCAGGAAAGAGTTAGTAAACTAAAAAGGTAAGACGAAGGGCCATTGTTCGAAACGTCAGTTTCGCTACACCTAAGTTCCGCCATTTTTCCAGCCCTTTTGGTTATCTAAAAAACTGCAAGTCGTCTTAGGTGCTGTGAGCTAAAATGTTTCTCCGGCTGTTGGCTCTTCTATGCTTACTTGAAATATCCATTATAAAATACACCTGCCATTTCGCCAATTTATGCCGGGTTTTTTATTAGTAGTCATCGAACGGCGTCATAAGATTAACACAAAAAATATGTTGCATGTGAAAAGCCAACAAAGCCAAAAAAAAATCACAACTTGGTACACCGTTCTATGCTTTTCTTTTTTTGCTAATTGCTCAATTTGACCCAACCCTTTTTTTATAATTTTGTACCACTCTCTTTTGATAGCTCAAATAGTTAAGTGTTGACAGTTAATAATAAGACCTAACAACTGATTTTTCTGTACATTTGCTTATTTTAACTAGAAGTTCGTACCTACGACAAAGGAACTAGAGAAAATAAAGAGTATGTGAGACCGTTAGTTTTTAACCTTTAAATACTGGGATAAAATCAAGTAGAACTATTTTCGCTCTTATGATTTATCAATATTATTCAACCGGTTTGCTCCAAATGTTTAATCCAGTCCTTAAACGTCTTGTCGTTAATTGCAGTGGAAGTCGTGACGAAATCTTTGAGCAGCAGGTTACGGTAAGCCATCATTGATACTTTCTGAATTCCATGCATGATAGCAATGTTGTCTACTAACTTGCGCGTACATTGGTCACAAACTTTAAAGTTCGCGCTGAGACAGCGGCGCATGAAGTATATGCATTTACGCTATCTAGCTGGTCCATGAAGGTCATGGATAAATTACTTATTCGTTAAAACGAGTGGTGGTCCAAGCAAAGTAATTTCTTGAGAGAGGACATCTAAAAGCAAAACTCTCTAAATATATTCCTTACAAAAGATTCCAAATCTATGCTCATTTCTTTGTGTGATAATTTTAAATGACAAGCGGGCTTCCTTATCAAGCTATAAGCTCAGAAAAAGAATCATCGAATGGGCGACCTTCGGATTGTCGGTGAGATTCTCAAACCATCAAGCTGCACGAACTCAAATGGTACAGAGTAAAATGTGATGACACTTACCGCTATGATCAATTGCCTCAGCTAGTCAAACATTTTTCTAACTTCGATGTACGTAATATATACAATACGAACTGCTTGGGGATTTACAAGGCGAGTCGTAAATCCCATAAAGCTCGGGCGCGAATACTGTAAATTACTTATACAACGAATGCATCGTTTACGAACTATTTTAGGGATACGAAGCATTTGAGCCAAAAAAATTGAAGGAAAAAGTGCATGTAAATTGGGACGACCCTGTACCCGAATTTACAGTATTGATTAAACATTTTCTTTTGTTTCCCTTCATGAATTATTAATCAGTTAGATAAATTGTTTTACTGTATGTGGTGGCTTAGTTTATGTGTGTCACAAGTGTGGTTGCATCCCAAGCCATAAACTCAGAAAAGTGTAGATTATTATGATGATTTTTCCTTTAGAAAACCCATTTTCCAATTTTTCAGGAATCTTCTCACAAGTCGCCTGACGGAGAAGAAAGTGTTTTTTGTATTGAACTCTTCTGTATTGACGAGAAATTTGAAGCCAGGTCAGTATATCAATTGATGAATTGTAGTTATTGGGTATATTTCCCAATCTTGACTGTTTACCCTTTTTGTAAGGGACTTTTTAAAAGTCCTTGCAAGCTAATCATCAACTGGAACACTACCTCCGCTAGTTGTTTTCTGTCGGGTAATGGTCGAACAGCAAAACAATTCAAAAGTTCTGTTGTCTACAAATTTTCATGTCTCTGCTGCCTACAATCTTACATCGGTAAAACAGACAGATGCCTCTACACTCGTATTAAACAACATAGTAGCTGGTCGGACTCAGAAATTAACAATCACTTCAACTCCTGTGAACAATTTCAACCACTGAAAACTCTTATGGAACGTTGCTCTTACAGAGAGAACTTAAGCGAAATTTCTGATATAGTAAAGATATGTCATTTTGTTTTCAACAACTGCGAAATAACAGATGAAACCGATCACTGATCAGTATTACTCTATATAGAAGCGCTTGCCATCCGCCGATTGAAGCCGCTAATTACTTATGGAGAAGAGTGTTGTCCAGTTTGACTCTACCAAACATCGCAGGTTTTCTCCGGGTACTCCGGTTTCCTCCTGTAGTAA
>JBAHVQ010229036.1:0-10426 GCA_036872915.1 Nanipora kamurai
TCCTTGTTCGACGTCCCATTAAGATTTGGACTGGTGATAAACCGACACCAAAGATCGGTGTGTTGCGGTAATCCAAGGGAGCTATGTTGGGGTCACTGCCATGTTTTCTTACTTTTGCTAGGATGGTTTGGACTGTTCGTTCCGCTAAGCCGTTGGACTGAGGAAACTTTGGCGAAGAAGTAATGTGCTTGAATTGGTAGTTCTTCGCAAAACTTGAGAATTTGGTACTGCTGAACTGCGTTCCGTTGTCACCGACGACAACTTCTGGGATTCTTTATTATGCAAAATGTGGTTTGAGGTGTTTAATCGTAGCTGCACTCGTTGTACTGGAAAGTTTTGTGATTTCAGAGAACTTGGAGAAGTAATCCGTTATTGCCAAGTAATTTTCTTTGTCTAATTCGAACAAGTCCAGGCCAACCTTTTGCCAGAGCCTTTCTGGTAATTCGTGGCCTCTCATCGGCTCTTTCTGTTGGCGTCTTTGAAAGGTTGCGCAAGTGTCACATTTTCTGATTAGATTAGTTATTTGGTCGTTCATTCCTGGCCAATATAGCACATCGTGAGCTCTTCGTTTGTACTTCGCGATGCCGAGATGATTTCCATGTGTAATACTCAGCATTTCATGTCGTAATGTTTTTGGTACAATCAGACGTTCCCCTCGTAATAGGAATCCATCTTGCAGGCTAATTTCATTTCTAATCAACCAGTATTCACGTACATCTGGGTCAACTGCGGACTTCGAATCTGGGCAACCAGTTTGTACAATGCGTCGTAGTTTCCGTAAGATTGGATCTGCACTTGTCTCCGCATGGAATTGTGCTAATCTTTGTGGTGTTACCCGCAGTTGCTGGACTGTATGTACTTGATATGGATCTTCGTCTTCTATGTCGTCAATTGTTCCTAGAGCTCTACTAAGAGTGTCAGCTATATATAGGCTCTTCCCTGGCTTGTATACGACATGCAGTTCGTACTTCTAGAGTGCAAGCATCATACGCTGTAATCTAGGTGGCGCGGCGATGAGTAGCTTTCGAAAGAGGTACTCCAGTTGCTTGTGGTCTGTCTCAATTGTCACTGGTTTGGCGTAGTTATATTGGTGGAATTTAGTGCACCCAAATACTATAGCAAGAAGTTCCTTCCTGATCTGTGCGTAATATTTTTCGGACTTGTTTAATGTGCGTGATGCGTATGAGACTGGACGGCCATCCTGCAGCAAGCAAGTACCTAGCCCGTATGATGATGAATCACCTGATATGATTACTGGCTTTGCTACGTCGTGGTACTTCAAGACATTCTCTCCAGTCAACCTCTTCTTTATTTTATTAAAGGCTTGTGCGTGTATGACGGTCCAGCGCCAAATTACCGCCTTTTGCAGTAGCTCTCGATGTGGTTGCGTAAAATTAGACAGGTTGCGTAGAAACTTGCCCAGGTAATTTACCATGCCCATAAATTGGAGGAGCTCTTTCTTATCTTTGGGAGCTTGCATTGCCGTGATGGCCTTGACTTTCGCTGGGTCAGCCTTTACGCCTTGGGCGGTAAAGATATGGCCAATGTAGTTTACCTCATGTGTCTGTATTTTGGACTTCTTTCCATTCAGTTTCAGGTTGATATCTTGAGTTCTCTGTAGAACTTGTTTTAGGCGGTTGTTGTGCTGTGCTTCGTCCTTACGTCAAACAAGAATATCATCCATGGTCACATTTGTTCCGTCGATATCTTCAAAGGCTTGGGACATCCGTCGTTGGAACACTTCCGGTTCTGAATTTATGCCAAAAGGTGGCCTAAGAAATCGGTATCTCCCAAATGGTATGTTGAACGTTGTTAATCTAGAACTTTCTTCGTCAAGTTTTATGTGGCAAAATCCAGAAGAGGCGTCTAAAGTGGTAAACACTGTTGCACCTTCTAACTCTGCTGCCCCTTCTTCTACAGTTTTCGTGGGGTAATGTTCTCGTAGTATAGCTTTATTCAAATCTCTTGGGTCGAAGCAGACACGCACATCTCCGTTCTTTTTCTGGGAATGCTATGTCCCGAATATGAAAGTAGCTTGGTGTTGGACTTCGTAAACTTATCTGTCGTAGGTTTACTATAGACAGATAAAGGCAAGACGTTACATTGGGCACCTCTATCGAGTTTTAATTTAACTCGAATATTGTTGATTTTGAGGGTCACGTTCCATTTGTTTGTGTCTTCACCTGAGTTCGTATTTATTGTGTCAATGAACAAGTCTGTGTTATCGTTACATTCCGTGTCAATTGTGTATATATTAGATTGGCGCTGCGCCAGTCGACACATTCTGACATAGTGGTTCCTTTTGTGGCAGTTTCTACACTCCTGTCCCTAGGCAGGACAGTTCCGAGGCTCAAGTTTCATTCCACAGTTAGGGCAATCGACGGATCTGATCGTCATATTGGAATTGGAAGTTCTAACTCCTCGACTGTTCATTTTGGCGCCTTCAGACCTCATTTGGATGGGACCATGCTGTGTTATTTTGACTACATCGACGAGTTTGTCTTGACTCTCAGTGATATCCTTAAGTTGACTTTTACTTAACTCCGAAGTTCGACACATATTTACAGCTTTATTCAACATCAGGTCACTTTCTCTGAGCAGCCTAGCTCTTACTTCGTCGCTGTGTATTGTGCAAACGATCCGGTTTCGGATTAATGAGCCACAGAGCTCGCCAAACTCGCACATCTTGGCTAATTTCCGCAATTCGGTAACATGACTGTTGAAGGTTTCGTCAATTCTTTGGTTGCGGGTATTGAACACATGTCGTTCAAACGTGACATTCGTCTTGGGAATGCAATAGGCTTCAAATTTAGAAATCAAAGCTTCTAGTTTATCGGTGTCAGTGGTTGTAAAGGTAAACGTATTATGAAGTTGGACAGCATCTTCTCCGGCTATTGTAAGCAGCGTCGAACACTGCACTTTCTCTGGTTTCTTGTCTCGTCCAGTGGCATTCAGGTAGAGGCGAAATTGTTGGATCCACCGTCGCCAATTCTCGGCGACGTTTCCTTTGAATGACAGTGAATGTCGAGATTTCAAAAGGTCCATACTCCTGACACCATGTAACGTTCACACGCTCACGTGAATAACCCAACTGCTTTTTCATTTCATGAGTAGAAGACATATACTTGTCGGTTAATATTAACTTACTAAAGTTCGATCCTAAACATATCAGTACAGAACGAACTGCTGTATCTTCTGTAGTGGAGATAAAAGTGCAGATCTGACACTTTGGCTAATTGCACTAGGGTGTATTTCGACTAGAAATGTCTTATGGAATGTTGACTGAACCGACCAAATGTAGTATGTTTACTTGACATCTGCTAATGGTTGAGAGGAATGAAGTAACCCGGGGACTTGCGGAAAATTCTCCTCTTCGAAGCTTGTCGATTGCTTGGACGCATGGCTTGCTGTCAGCGAGTACGTGGGCTTGGTGAATGGACTGTATAAGAAATGGACTAAAATGTTTAACCGCAGCTGCGATGGCCAGAGCCTCGACCTCGCATGGGATCCAGGTGATCTGGTCTTTTCTCAGCTTGGCACTAAAGAATCCAACTAAAAGTAGCTTGTGATGGCGGGTGTTGCGCGGGTTATTTGGAAAACTGGTTGTTAGCGAAAAGTAAACTTTATTATGAACAGTTTTCACAAGTCTCTACAGTAAAATTCTTCGCGAGTCTCAGTTTGCTTTCTTCCTTACACTTAAGATTGACGTTCTCCTTCTGGCTCCTCCCAAGTGTCACTTTGCTCCTCCCCAATGTACTAATTTATTCAGAGTTTGTGACATGACTCCCCCATTTGGGAGAAATTTTACCAACTAAATTCCTTCTTCACACAAATTCGCGATTTACAAAACTAAGTACCGAATGTCAATGAACTTAACAAACTCTGCTCAAATAGTCTGCTCCCACATTGTTTGCTCCTTTGATAGATTCGATTCTCATGCTAAAGTTCTGTAAGAACATGGCCCACCTCATAACGCGATCATTCAGAAATTTGAACCTGTTCAGATGAAACAGCTTTCCATCGTGATTCTGCATCAACACGGCGCCGATGCCAACGTCTGACACATCGGTTCTCAGGATAAATTGCTTCCACAAGTCGGGGAGGTGAAGGATTGGTTCGTTGGTAAGCTCTTTCTTCAGCCTCTCGTAGGCGCCTTTCCCACATTACTTTGTTTGGTAGGCCCTTCTTCGTAAGGTCGGTCAGTGGAGCTGCTTTTTGCGGCATAGTTCGGGATAAATTCGCGATAATAGCTCGTCAGCCCAATGAATGCTCTCACTTCCTTCTTTGTCTTCGGTCTGGCTGCCTTCTCGATTTTCGTGACGTTATCTTCATGTAGCCCCTTGATTCCTTCCGACACTCGATGGCCAATAACGTCGATCGCCTTCGCTCCAATGATGCACTTGGTAGGTCTCGCTGTCAGCCTGGCTTTGGATAATCTGCTGAAAAGTTCCTCCAGGGCATCCAAGTGGTCATTCCACGTTTCGGTGTGGACCATGGTATCATCCACGTAGTTGTCGATGTCTTCCAAATCACCAATCAGCTTCTTCATACCTCTTGCTAGCGTCGCTCCCGATTTGACCATTCCAAAGGGCACCTTGACGAACTCGTATGTTCCGTCGGGGGTGATAAATGCTGTCTTGGGCACGTCCTTTGCAGCCACGGAGATTTGCCAGTAGCCTTTGCTCAGGTCAATCCTGCTGAAGTATCTCTTCTTCGCCATCTTCTGAAATATCTCCTCCGCAGTTGTTGCAGGCGTCGGGTCGAACACCGTCAGGCGGTTGAGCTTACGGTAATCCACACACATTCTATTCGTACCATCCTTTTTTCGAACGATGACGACCAGGGCAGCGTACGGCGACTTAGACTCTCTTATCACGCCCATCTGTAACACGGCTCTGATATCCTTCAGGGACCCTCTCACGTTGTATGGGATAGTGTACGGCTTGGACCGAATGGGTTCCTCGGAAGTTAACTCGATTTCATGTTCGATAAGGTCAGTGTCACTGGGCATGTCCGTGAAAACGTGTTGATAACAATTAACCAACTGTTGTAGTTGCTCCTTCTGTGCTTCATCTAGTTGCTCGCCCATGACAACATCTGTCACAGTCTCCTTCGGTTCCGTCGCACCGATCTCCAGTAGGTCTTCTTCATCAACGGCATCGTTGGGACCACTATCGCTTTATTCAATGACAGCCACTGCTGCAAGCTGTAGCACAGGACCACTAATCGACTCTTCTGATCTTCTCTGCGCTATCTCGGTTTGATCGTCGTCCTGATTAAAACGCTTTCTCTCTACGTATTTCTTCTGCATGTTGTCATGGAATACTTTCACTTTTGTCCAACTCGGATTCCATAGTCGTTGGCTGCAATCGTCCTCTCTATTTGAAACGGGCTCTTCCACTGCATCAATAATTTGTTCTTATCCGTTGGCAGCAGTACGAGGGCTTTGTCACCAATCACGAATTTCCGATCTTTGACACTCCGGTTGTAATATCGTTGATATCTCGTCTGGGAGCGCTTCATCTCTTCTTGAGGTAGCTTCAAGGCCTCCTCCAGCCTCTCGCGTAAGTCAACTACGCACTGGTAACTCGTCTTCACCTTTGGCTCGTTCACTTCCTTCGTCCACAGCTCTTTCAAAATATGCATGGGTCCTCTGACTGTTTGTCCGTAAAGTAACTCGAACGGGGCGAAACTGGTCGATTCCTGTGGCACTTCTCGGTAGGCAAATAACAGAGCGTTGATGTAGCGGTGCCACTGCTTGGGCTGCTCGCAACACAGCTTCTTTAGCATACTCTTGAGAGTGCCATTGAACTTCTCGACCAGACCGTTGTACATGGGGTGATAAAGTGAGGTTGTCAGCTGCTTGATGCTCAGGAGTCTGGAGACCTCTTCCATGCACTCAGACACAAGCTGAGTTCCCATATCACTCAGGATCTACTCCGGCACACCAAGGCGACTATACATCTCGACTAATGCTTCTGCTACTGCTTCGATGGTAATGGATTTCAGTGGCACGGCGGCTGGGTAACGAGTGGCGTAATCCGCCAATGTGAGGATGTAGCGATGTCGTGCTTCACTTGGTGGGTGTACTGGACCGATTAGGTCCACGGCTACCCTCTTAAATGGCGTATCAATCAACGGCATCTTCTCCATAGTTACCTTCTGAACTCTCCCTTTCGGTATCGTCTTTTGGCAAATGTCACAGGATTGACAAAACCTCGTTATGTCCTCATGAATACCAGGCCTGAAGAAACTGCTTGTGATCTTATCCGTGGTCTTCTTCACTCCCATATGACCATCCAATACTGAATTGTGAGCGACGTCCATCACTCGCTGGCGAAGTGGCTGTGGGACCATCACTTGGCGAACCACTTTTCCCCCTTCACCACAGGGCTCCTGAGCAGGCGGTAGAGTATACTATTCTTTTCTTCGAAGGACACTTCTCCGTCTCCCTTTTTCTTCACATCTGTACAGTGTCGGCACTTCTGCAGGCTAGGATCCTGGCTTTGCAATCTGCCAAGCTCGTTCTTGTTGACTGCTGATCCTTTAGGGCTCTCGGGGGTCTTTAGAGCCTTGTGATTGGTGTTCTTCCTTTCTTTGGCTTGTGATCTGGTGGTGACAGCGGACGCTTGCTGCCAGGTGGGATCAGGATTGTCTGGTGCTCGTGCTCCGGGAACGTTGCCAATAATCAAGTCGTAGATTGTATCGGGTAGGCACTGGGCCAGTACTTCCCTCTTCAGGTAAGGTGTATCTACCTCAATTCTGGCTATCGGAACTTGGCGGACTGTATTTTCAATGAGCAGCATATAACCAAACTTCCCAGTAAGCTGGTCATTCGACACCAACTCCCTTCGTACTACCACTCCACTACATCCCGTGTCTTGAAGAGTGTCTACTGACCTCCCGGCTATGGGACGACTGGCATTCTGTTCTTGTCTTGATCAGGGCTACAAATACTCTCGCTTTTGATCAAAGGCAAAGTCTTACCATTCTTTAGTATCAGTTGGTCCCCCTGGATACACGATTCTAAGCTCTTCTCACACTCCGGGGGGTCCCCTTGCCTGTGCAGAGCAGCTCCAGCTTTTGTCAAATTCTTCTTGTCGTTCCCCATCTGGCAATTTCTTGCTAAATGACCAATGCGATCACAAAGAAAACAACGTTTCTCCGGCTTCTTGGTTGACTTACAATCGGCGGCTTTGTAGCCGTATCACTTGCATACGAAACACTGGATCCTCCCCCCTGGTTTGTCTTCCTCGTTTCCGGTAGGGTCACCATCCGAGGGCTTCTTTCCCCTAGGTTGTTTCTCTCGAGCATAAAGCTGTTTACCATGAGCAATTAAGAATTGTTCAGCTATCTTCGCAGTTTTCTCCAAACTTTCGGGGTTTCTCTCTCTCGGGTGGATTGACAAGTCTGCCGGGCACGAATTGATCAACTGTTCCTTTACGAAGAGCTCGCAAACTGCCTCGAATGACCTGTCCGTCTTTGACAGTTCAATCCATCGACTGAATTACCGCTTTAACCTTGTAATGAATTGTCCGGGGCTTTCTCCTTCCTCTGGTTTGCTGTCTCTGAACCGCACTCGAAATCCATTCTCCGTGAGATCGTACCTCTTCAACAGGGCCTCTTTTAATTGCTTGTAGTCTACGGCGGAAGTCTCCGACAGTCTCGAATAAACATCTAGGACTTTGCCAGTTAACAAAGCGCTCAGCGACGTCCCCCACGTCGTTTCTCCCCATTTGTTGCTTCGCGCAAACCTTTCCAATCTCTGCAGATAACTGTCCGGGTCGTCCTTTCCGTCGACGAATTTGGGTATTTTTAGGTAATCAGCGTTCCGTGTTGGCCGTTCACGGTTTGCTCTAGTTGTTTTATCTCACCCTCATGTCTTCTTATGGCTTCTTTCTCCTTAGCTAAGGCTTCTCGCTCTCGCTCTTTTTCCTCGAACTCGCGTTGTATTCGACGCTCTCGTTCTTCCAACTCTAATTTCTTGATTTCGCGCTCTTTCTGTCTCTCTTCTCTCTCTTCATCTACTCGGCGCCTTTCTTCTTCTTGTTGCTCCTTGACGAAGCTTAGCAAATCCTTTCCGTCCAATCCCATCTCTTTTCCAAACTGGATCCACTTCTCCGTCCTCGTCCAGCGTCAATTCTTCCAAAAATCCGATACGCATTGCCCTTCGGCACGGATTGTCCCAGACAATTTTCCTGCTTTTGTTGCTTTTACGTAATGTAAACAACAATCTCGACTGCTGCAATAGTAATCGCTCTAAATTAACCAGTTATTTCCCGTCTGAGCCCCCAGTGTCGCGCGGGTTATTTGGAAAACTGGTTGTTAGCGAAAAATAAACTTTAATATGAACAGTTTTCACAAGTCTCTACAATAAAATTCTTCGCGAGTCTCAGTTTCCTTTCTTCCTCACACTTAAGATTGACGTTCTCTGTCTGGCTCCTCGCAAGTGTCACTTTGCTCCTCCCCAATCTACTAATTTATTCAGAATTTGTGACAGCGGGAGACATATAAGGTCGCTCCAATCCCGCGTTCAGAAACGGAGCCGTCTGTCACGATCTAGAGCTGGTCGGATTGACGGTGTAGGGTGATAGCTTTACGGGTTGCTAAGAGCTTCGGATGGTGTGTTGTGCTCAGTAGTGTCTGTCGAAAGAGTGGGAAGAACCTGGCAGAGATGATTGGGACGAGGGATGAATTTGGGTTCCTCATATCGTTGACAATCCGAATCTTCCCTGCAACTGCTTCGACTATATTGGGGTGAAGCCACTCGCTGGAAGCCTTTGAATAATCGGGGCGTGGCACTAAGGCTAAAGTAGTATCTGGGTTGATGTCGTCAGGAATATTCAGCTCTAGGTAATTACCAGGCCTGACGACTGACGATGGTGACGGAGCCTGAAGAACCCTTGCTTGAGCAAGTCTCATGTTGTTCGTTGACAAATTTGGCGGTGACGTACCATAATAGGAGACGTCTGACCCTTGAATGATGATTTGTTGTTTGGAGAGACGGATGGAAATGTCGTTGATGATCATGAATGAAGTACCAGCTAAAACTTCAACGTCCAAGTTATCAACAACTAGGGCTTATTCGTACTGTGAGAGGTTTAGATGGGCCTCTCTCGCAACTGTTAGCGGGTGACGCCGTCTGCCTGGAGAGCGCTTTGATTGGACCTCTTCATCGTGGCTCCAATTTCTTTGGCGATGTGGGTTTAGATCATGCTTGTCTCCGCGCCTGTATCTAGTGGTAGTTGTAATGGATGGTGACCGTAAAACACTTTCATTAGTGGAGATTGTTTGATAGTTGCACGTTGAGTAGTTGTTTTGATATGGTAGTTGTGGGATGTAGGAAGGTCTTCGGATTCCGAGTCGGCGGGTGTGTTGTTCTCGGGGCCGTCATAGGAACCCAGAATTTGTCGGTAACGAGCTAAATACTGACGAGCTTCATTTGGAAGATAAGGACACTTGCTCCAATAATGTTGAAACTGGGAACGCGCAGCCTGCTTACATAGAGGACAGATCTTTTTAGGTGTTGATCCTTTAGGTAACTTCGGAGTATTTATGCGATGATCTCGGTTAGAATTGGGTGAAGGGCGCGTGTTAGGGGCCGGTTGTTTCATGAATGCTGTGCGCAGTATCTTGGCTTCGTCTGATGACTGGATTTCGCCAGAGAATGCTTGGGAAATTTTGGGTTTTAACGAGGCAAGCATTTGTGCGCGGAGCTCAGCACCATAGCATTGCTTTCCTAAGGGAGGTAGGCCAGGGTGTATAAATCGAAGCTAGGTCAACGTTATAAAATTTTCGAGAGAAGGGGTTAGCTCCTCATCAGACGTGATTGCCTCCCAATGGTGTCGAATACCTCCACTGGTCGTCAAGAGATTGTCGCAAACAAAGCTATAAAGCCGTTGATATAGATCCTCAGGGCGTTCGCCGAGCTCTAAGCAAATTTTAGTCCATAAAGTGGGCTCCTGTGGATTGAAAGCCATAGTGAGCTCGGATTGCTTGTCATATTGCTGTTATTCATGTTGAACTTTTTGTAATGGAGTTTCGAGAGACTACTGGGCAATATTTCGCGATTTGGCCAAGTAAAGGGTCCAATGGGTCACCTTCTGTTCGGCAGTGGAGCGCTTTGTCGCTGGCACGTGTTCACCGTCATTTTCGAAACCGCGTAGGGTGGCTGAAGGTGTCTTTTTCAGTCATTAACTGAGCAAAATTTGGGTCAAAATTTGGGTATTATAAATTCTGGCGCCAAGCTTCAAAAGACGCAATTGTTTCTTGTTTCGTCAGTGACAATGTAATAACGTTCGACTTACGGATGACTTGACTCGACAGTACCTTTGTCTTCAGTACTCGATTAATCGAGTTGAGCCTTGGAACAGCTAAAGCAAAAGCGGTCTCGTTGTTACCTTGTCCAGGAGCGAGGAACTTCCTT
>JBAHVQ010229057.1:0-10425 GCA_036872915.1 Nanipora kamurai
TGCAAAATCTCTTGGGGGTCCTCGCCTTCCAAATTAACGGAGGCTTTGAGCTCCTCGGCCGACACATCGTTTGTCTCAAAGGGGCTGTAAGTTTGCACCTCCTCGATGGTGAATTGCCGACTCTTCCCCATTGTTTGCTGTAATCGTGCATTCCGTTGCTCTGCAAACTCGTTTATGAGCTGTAGGTATGAATCCGGAACTTTCACTTGCTCATCAGTATACCAAGTATGCTTAAAACGTCTGACACGGTTGAGCGCGGCAATTCCCTCTCGGGAAGCTTCGACAACATTGACATGATACGAAAGTTTGACAATTGAAGTAATATAATTCACAAATCTGTCAATGTTGTCTTGCGTCTTGCGCATGTGCCACTGATCAACACGATCTGATTGATAAATCAAATTGTCAGGTTGGTAACGGTGGATGCCGAGACCTTCCACAACTTCGTTGATCTGCGCCCAAAAGTCGTCAGCACACGACGGAAGCTCGAAAAGATACGAAGAAATTCCACATATGCAATTGAGCTCATCGGACACCTCCTTGCATTCGGCTAACAGTTTAACGTTGCCAAGAATTCGCGCCTGCGTGCCAAGGATGTCGGGGTTCGCGGCCTCGTAGCGCCATGAACAATCGCGTGGTACAACCCCGTTCCTTCCGATGAGGTCGTTGCCGTTCCACCAAATCAAACCAAATATTCTTGGGTTATCCCTTGCGGGATCCCTCATGTTCAACAAGGCTCTCGCGTTTATGCGAGCCACAGCAGCTTTGTACTCTGCCATCAAACGAGGTAGTTCAGCACCCCATACAATCTTGACTTCAATGAAATCCCAGTCTCCGCCAAAAGCTACATTGAACTCTTGTACCGGTTCGTAGGCTGTACGACTGCGCTTCCCATTAAGGAAGCATAGGATGGAGTCGGTGACGATGACCACGGCCTTTCGGCGTTGCGTTTCCGCAAGCACGTTCAAGTGACCAAACGCTGTTGGATGAATAGTTGTAAGGCCGAACATTGAATCGGTAAATATGTAGTCACGCACCCAACAGTCGTACAACATGACTGGGTATACTGAACGTAGCAATTCGACCAATTGCTCATGATGCTGCTTCGAGCCCTCTTCGGTCAGTAGCATACCCTGATAAACTGCGTATGCAATAAACTTTGTCCAACGCGACTCCGTTTCCGGAGAGTGGTTGACCGACAAATACCTCTCAATGGGCTCATTGCTGTAGTGGTCCCACTCGATCTGCAGCAGGTCGTCCTCCGTCAGGTCGCCCATGGCTCGGCAACCCGATGAAGGGTGCTTGGCGAACGAAGCACCGACCGCGCGAGAACGAAGTGGCCTAAGCAGCACCTTAGTGTGAAGACTGTGACGTCGAGTGTGAGTGGTATGGGGTTTGAGTGAATGGTGGATGTGGTAATTGGTGTGGTTGTGGGTGTGAGTGTGAGTGTGAGTGCAAGTGCGGGTGTGTGTGGTGGTGGTGGCGCATGCGGCATGAACAGTGGACTCCTCAGTACAGGGTTGAGCATACACGCGTGAACCTAAGTTCCTAAACATGGTGTGTATCTTGTCGGTTAGTTTAAACGTGTATCCTTCTGCATCCCTAAGTGCCTTACCACGTGACTGAGCATGTACATGTTGTCCGTCACACCTAAGCTGTTCAAGAGCAGCAAACGCCTCAACGTCGGATGCAATGGTCCAACCCTTCTTAATAGGTGTCCCATGTTCGTCCGTCACCCCGACTTGACATCCATGAAGCTTATAATCAACAAGATGATACTTACGTTTAAAGCTTATCACACTCTTCCATTTCCAATATTCACAAAATGAAGGAAGTTCAAATGAAATGGTGGGTTTAACAATGGATATGCCTTCGAGAAACCTATCGGCGTTCTTGAGAAGGGCAGCGAACTTCTTTTGATGCTGTTGTATCCTTTCTTTCCCACCTGGCAAGTCCTTGTTCACATTATTCCATGGGCATCCTCCCGTACATGGAAGTGAAATGTGGACGTGCACGTTACATTTACCATTTTCCTTCCAGAATTGAATTGTCTTTTGTGTCATTTGTTCAACGCATTTCCTTGTCGTGGCGTCCTCATTTTCAGTAACCCTGAAGACAGTACAACCTTTGGCGGCGGCTCTTTGTTGTCCAAGCTTCGAGTTGGGCGAACAACACCATTCGACCATAAGCCTTTGTTTTGTCTTGGGTTGCTGACTGGGCAGTGCATTGCCCCCCTGATCGAATTCATCATTATCGGAGTTGTCAGGGGTCGAAATGTCAAAGTACTGCACAGGATCGCCCCTTGAGGGCGTCACGGCCAAGGAGTTACCCTTGCTTTTGGGTTGCTTGTAGGTATATTGCACCATGTTCAACATGTAAAGTGCGGAATCCCATTTTTGGGGAGAAGTAAAAGGTTTAGTAAGGACATCCGCAGCTTGATGGAGGGTATTCACATTAATCAAATCGAACTGGTCACTATCAAAGGTTTCTTTTAACCAACTAAATGAAACACGTTGAGTACGGTCAGTGTGACGCATGTTGACAGAGTTACCATTAGAAAGGATGGTGATGGTAGCTTGGTTATCTTCCATAAAACGAACAGTGAAGCATGGTCCCAAACGAACTTGAAGGTGGTTGACATTAGCAACACTTTCAGGACCATCATGGAGAAAACCGTACCTGATCTCATCCAACTCAGGATCGATTCGAGCGATCGACACGGGTTCGTGCAACGTGGGCGCCTTCGGCTTGGCAGCTACGCCAGCTCGACGCGTTTTGGCCTGGGGCGGACACTTAGGGTCGCTCATAGCTATCAGATAGTTGAAAAGCGATAGCGAAGGTAGGCCTTGGGCACGAACGGCGTGATTAGCAGCAACAACTTCGGCCTCCGTACTAGACATAGCAGTAGCAGTTTGCTTTTTGCTAAACGCATTAATAGGCCAATAAGTGTTGGGTCCTACTAGCACCATAAAAGATCCAGTAGTGCTCTTGTTGTCATATTCCCCTGCAAAGTCTGCATCAGCAAAAAGCCAAAGTTGACATTCTGAAAACTTATCGCCCATGAATCCACGCATTGTCATATCTAATGAACAATTAATATATGAAATTAATCTATGTAACCCTGCATCACAATCAGGTGACCATTTTGTAACCCTTGAAGCCAATGACTGAGTCGCTCGCAACAAATCATAGCGCGCCATACGCGCTGCGAACAAAACTTTCATAAGGATCCGACTGGCAATCCCCTTCAAACGACCCTCAGGTTGATTCTCGTTTTCACGAGGCCTTGCTATTCTAAGCTCATGAAACGGAGTAGAAGCTTTCCTGAGGTCCTTGCGTTTGACCTTGGCTAAATCGCAGTATGCATCTACGCATGATGATAAGAAATCGTGCATATCATAATATACACAGTTGACTGGCTTGCGCATGCATTCACCTTTGGCGACCGGGAGGTCAGACATATTGGTGAACTTTTGTGCACGTGCAGCTTGCTTAGCTGAAGTCTTGTTTCTTACTCCAGTTTTCTTTTTACTAGCCATGGCATACCCCTCGGGGTATTCTATATTGGCTTGCCTGTTAGGGCAGCATTGAAAGACTGTCTTGCCTGTCCACCAGCCCCCCTCGTTAAAGGCACCATTGACGGTCCAATCGTCTTGTACCTCAGTATCATCGTTGTCCTTGATGGTTGTCCTTAGTTCGAGGAAATGCTGGCAAGGCACAGTCAGACCTTGGTCCACGGGAACAAACCTTCTTTTCCTAGGATACAGGTGATGTCTAGTATACGTGTTTTGTTCCTCATCATATGACCAGTAGTCATCAGTTCGCGTTTGTGCGGCAACGGATTTACCCGTGCTGAAGATGTCATAAAACGGATGTTCTTTGACGTTAAGTTTGATGTTTCGTTCTTCCCTATGCTCGCATCCGAAGTACCTATTGAAAGGTTCTGGTTCATCAATATCAATCATACTAGAAATTGACTTCCATGCCGTTTTAATCTTCTTAGTAGGTGCAGCGAGCTTGAGGTCGTCTACATAGACAACAAGAAGCGCATCAAACTCTGGATGGTAGAAAACTGAACGCCAAATCTCTTTCAAGACGGATTGCCATCCCTTCTTACCAATTTGCTTTTCAAAGTACGCTTCCCAAATACCACCACTATCAGGGTGTCCGTACAAAGCCAATAACATTGGTACTAAAGGATCATTATATTTACCTTTCCAACCCTTAGGCCATCGATCCTTCGGGAGTCTCAACCATGTCGGCACGCCGGTGAAGGCGGCTTGCGTGTATGCTTGCCGAGCATCCGCTTGTTCCTTAGAATATCCAGGCTGAGATCCGAACGCATCTAAGATCTTGGCGGCTTCCATCGAAGCGGGTGAAGATGACATCTCAGAGAAAATAGCATAGTCAGAATTCTCATCAAACACATTGTTGCCTTGGAAACATGATCTACCCTTGTACTTTCGTTGGGGGTTTCCCTCTGGCAACTCACTACCTTTAAGAGTACATATCTCAAAGATTCTACCTATATGAACCTTCTCACCTTTCCTACGTGCCTCGTCTACCACACGTCTACACTCCTTGACCCTTTCTTGATCCCATGTCTTCTTGTTCAGAAGCTTGTCCCACTCCTTGTCCAAAGATGCCTGAGCTTCCTTGGACGCTGCGATCTCTTTCTTGTTCAACACTTTAGCTACGGCAGCAAAACAGGACTGGAACTTGGGTTTTATAAGGAGTTGAACGACAGCGGCGAACAGGCTAGCATTAGCTTCATCGGTGAGTTCTTTGATCTTATCTTCTACTAGCTGTCGCATGTCGCTTCGGTGAGGTTCATATACATTATGTTCTACAGGCATAGCAGGAGCGGCTACCATAGCTGGTGGAGTTTCGCTTGGGCTTCCTTCTACGGAAGCTTTCTCCACGGCCTCAGCTTCTTCTTTCTTTCTTTTCTCTTCGAGTTCTAATTGGTAGTCGTCCCATGCTTTCTTGCGTTGTTTGTGACTCAAGTTTTGCCACAAATCAGTTGGGAATCCAGGAACCCTCTTTGAACCTTTTCTTTCTTTAACAAGTCGAACGCCATCGTAAACATAACCCTTTGGAACTGGTTTTCCGTCAGGAAACATGTGTGGGTTGACGGATGGGTCATAATAGAGTTCAAACAAGGTTGGTTCCCTTTCTTTCTTTTCCTTCCCTTTCTCTTTTGGCGGCTCAGCTTCTACGCTGGCTGGTTCCTCTACTACAATTTCAGGAACATCTGCTTCACCGTCAGGCGCCCCTGACCGAGGATCTGGAGGATCACCATCTTGAGGAGCATCATCGTCCTCGTCGTCGTCATCTCCTTCAGGGTGGTAGTCCAGATCTTGCAGGTCAAGGATTGGCTTTTCCTTGAAGTGAAGAGGGAAGATGAAATCTCCATCTGGAAGGGCGACGCGTTTCGTTCGAATCGTTCTAAGATGCCCTTCCTTCAGGAAGTATTCAAGACTATCAACATTAGCAACCAAATACTCTCCCCTCCAAACATGTCCGGCCTGGATGTTATATCCTAAGAAAACACCTCTCTTAGCATTGGGGGCAAACTTTCCTCGTTTTGGTTCATACTTACCTTCCCAAAAGAAAAGAAGACACCCAAAAGGAAGTTGCCTCCCAAGAAATCCGTTGTCAAAACGAAGTGCCCATGGTGGATCGCCACCATTCAATTGTTTGACAATGTTTATGGCCATCGCATGATGTTTGGAGGCATAAGGCCACAAGGAAAGAGGCATGTTGGCCTGGAGGAGGTTGGAGCGCGCCCCTTCCAAAATGGTGCGGACTTCACGCTCAACAACAGCTTTGGTCGAATGTTGATATTCAACAGAAGTTTGGTGTTTAAAACCAAGCTCTTCTATGGCATCCAGCATCTCTGGAGCATTGTCGGTGTACACTATACCAACAATATCAGAAGTCTTCAGAAAATGTTTGAAAGCTTTAACAATGGAATCGGCAGTCTTGTTTTCTGAAGGGTAAACACATCTGTATTGAGTGTAAACATCTTTGATCACTAACATTGACGTTTGGCCTTCAATTCCTTCTTCAATGTCTTTAGGAATGACATGATCGCACACAATGTGGTCGCCAAACCCACGCGCCAAAACATGTTGTGATCCGCCTACGCTTCTACCGTAGGGAGCAAGCATTTTAGCTTCGCTACAAACATCGCAGTATGGGTTCTTGGGTCGATGCGTGAACTGATGCGCCCCTGATTTCGCTTCCTTTCGAAGTTGCTCTTCGGTCTTTTCCCCTGCTACGGGAACGTCTTCAAAATCAAAAGGAACCTCAACTTCCGGGTCACTGTCCTCTTCGTCCTCCTGTCCATCATCGGCATTGGCATCTACGCCAGCGTCGTCAGCGTCCTCTTCTTGGTCTTCCTCAGGTTCAGACTCATGGCTGGCCATGGCGTAGCCCTGGTCGATGGTGAACTGGTGGATGGAGTCAAGTACCTTAGTAAGGCGATTCCTTAGTGACTCAGGGATTGAGAACGGGGTGCATGTTTCATCAATATATGGAACCCTACCTTGCAATTTGAATTTAACGCATTGTCCATCAGGTCGAAGAAATATGGGAGTAGTGTCCTTTCCCCAAACAAAATCATATCCCTGTTCTAAGCACCTCAAACCAATTGAAAGCGCAGAGGGAGTACTTTGGAGAATGTAGGGGTTGAAGGATTCACATAACCCTGGCAAGATCACCTCTACTACTTCGTCAGCGGTGATAGGTCCATTAGCTGTAGTGAGGGAGATTGGTTCGTTGGACTTGAAGATCTTGGTGGCCTTGTTGACTGTCTTAGAGTCCTTACCTACAATGTCCTGGTCGGTGCCAGTGTCACCCAGCCACTTCTCCATACCAACCACGTTTGGCATCGCTGTTAAGCGAGCACATGACGGCACCTGTTCTCCGACAACCGTTCTGCACTTTGTGCAGCACAAATCATCGGGGCCTTCTGGGGAATGTTCACAAAGGAAATCACATGCAGGCTCCTCGGTATCCATCGAAATGAGCATCTGCCTAAGCGACTCCGCTGCCAAAATGGCGTCCTTAGTGTCACACTCGCGGGACTTTGGACATTCCTCAGTGGTCCGGAACAGGTTCCGCTTCTTGCTCTTATTCACTACATGCCGGTACATTTCCTTCCCAACGGGAAAGGTGTGTACCTCAGGTGCTAATTCAAAACGAATTCTCTTCTCTTGCACAACACGGAAAATTGACTTTCCAGTCCAATCAAACTTCTGTTTCGCGTTTGGGTGTTTCTTCCAATTACCCCTAAGCGTCCTACTCTTCCCCTTTGAGTCAGTGACTACCATGGTAAACTGGTCTTCCAACCTAGATGACTCAACTGGACAGGATTTACGTGTTGGGAGAAACGACCTGTGCCTAGGCTTCAAATGGTGCCTAATCAACTCATTGCCATCTTTGGAGAATTCCCAGTAGTCTTTACTCTTTTGGGTCCGAGTTGCGGTTGCTGCTAAGCAAGACATTGCGAAACCTGTTTGAATGCATGGACTGGCCTTTGGACTTTTGTCCTTCTTTTCCCGTTTGCTCTTTTTGTCCTTTTTGTCCTTCTTGGACTTCTTGTCCTTTGACCTTTTGGCTGCGGGCGAGGGACTCCTTCTGCGCGGGGCCGGTGTCGCAGTGTCTCCGTGTTTAAACGGGCATTTGTCACCCCTTTTGCAGTTGCCCTTTGCAAAGAACCTGCATGGCTTGTCAGATTTTCTTCCCCTACTGGAGCTTCTCGATGAGTTCCTTGAACTAGAGCGGGAAGTGTGTTTCGACGAACTTCGGGATCGGCTTGACCTGAACGATGAACGGCTACTCGGACTTGCGCTGCGCGAACGAGACGACTCCCGACTAAGGGAGCGGGGACGGGCGCTAGAGTCGTGTGAGTACTTGCATTTGCTCCCATACTTACACTTACCAGTTTTGGCATACTCATAGCATTGATTGCCTCCGTCACCCTTTGTGCTTCGTTTGCCATAACTTGGGCTTCGCGTGCGTTTGTCGTGCGGTGCCGGGTTTGCGAACTTTGCCGCGTGCGATTGTGATATCTTTTCACGATTGGTCCTGAGCCTTTCCCTGTCAAGGTAACGTCGAACAGAGTTGATGAGGAATTCATAGCTTCTGTCATTACTTCCCTCCGGTGCTCTTTCATAAACATCAAGATCGAACCTGAGCTTGCGGGACTTCCTAACCTCTCTATAAAACAAATCCTTGAGAGTTGCCGGGTCTGGAACATGACTCATTCCGGTCAGAACGCTCTCCCATTTCCTCAGAAAGGATTTCAAGTCATCGCTATCAAGCGAGATCTTGAGGAGGTCCTCAGTGCCATACAGTGCACCCGCTTCTTCACTGGTCTTGAAGTGGACTTCAAACATGAGCAAAACCTGACGACCACGGACGATCCTACCTTGCTGTGCCTCAGATTCCTTATAATTCAGGATTTGCTGAGACAGTTCACCTTTGGCAACCTTAGTTAAAGCAGCAAGTAGTTTCGTGTCTAAGGTCCGAAACTTGCCTGGGTCAGCCAATTCGGAACAAAGCTTTGCTTTGTCTTCACGAACAGCGTACACCTCAAGCACCCATGCGAACGCAGCGTCTGGGTCATCGGACGCGGACCGAATCGCTTCGCGAACAGCGGCCCTCCAAGTGCGGTACCTGTCAGGACTTGGGAATTCAGGGAGATCTATCTTATCAGCCTCCTTTGCCTTGGGTTTATCGGAGTCTTTGCTCTTAGCGCCCTTAAACCCCTCTAGCAAGGCCTTCTTGATGATTTCCCCCAAATCTTGGTCTTGTGGAGTTCTTACCTGAGAAGCCGGCCCTTCTTCTTTGCGATCATCCTTGGTATTTGTTGCTTCCTGGTTAAAGGAGCTTTGGTACAAAGGATCATTGCTGAAGTTGTATTGCGTCGACTTCTTCATGTACTCCGTCCACGGATCCGGTTGTTTAAACTTTTGTTTGTCTGTCGAAGCTGTTGCCTGTTCCGCTGCGGGCGCCCCTGTCCCTGAGAACATTGAAGGAAATCCGGTGTTGCGCATAGACGCTGATGCATCCATTGTCGTCTTTATCGGAGATCCACCTTCTTCACGGGGCTTACCGTCTAAGGTTGCTGGAACAGTGCCTTCCGTACGTAGAGGTTCAAAAATTCGTGGTTGACCGATTGGGTGAGCATCTTGTCGAGCAGGAGGTGTGAATGGCTCTGGATATTGCGACCCTGGTTTAACGGGGCTAGAGGATTGCGCTTTGCGCTCCGCTTCCTTGCGTTCCTCCTCCCTGTCTGTCAAGGATTGTACAACACGCCTGAGCTCATCCATTTCGCCCTTCAACATTGCGTTGTCCTTGCGAAGCTCAACTATTGTTTGCTCTTGCACTTCCCGATCAACTTTGTATTGCTTGTTTGTAGTATCCATCTCATTAACAAGAGTTTTGATCTTTGCCTGTGCAATTGCCAACGAACTGTCCAGTTGTTCTCGCTTGAAGTCAAGTCCTATGGCGATCCTGGATTCTTCCGCAGAAGAATTCATTGCTTGTTCCTTTGCCTCCTCGGCCGCCTTCAACCTGGACTCCTGTTGCGCAACAAACTGGTTGTGTTCATTTCTCATTTTGTCAACAAAAGCATTGCCTTCTTCTGCCAAGGCGTTCTTTTCCTGCACAACTTTCTCATGAGCTGCTGTTGCCTGAGCTAGCCGTTGTTGAAAATGTTCACGTTGCTCCTCCAATGTACCTTGCAAACGTTTGATTGCAACATTGTCGTGCTGTTGGACCATTTGCTGAACATTTTGTTCTTGCTGTTGAGCCCTTTGTTGAACATTCAACATTGCTTGCTCTGCGGCAGCCTTTGTTGCGGCTATGGATTCGGAAGCTTCTCTTTCATAGATACTCCTGAAGCGCAATGCCTCGATCTCAGCTTCCCGCCTTGCCTGTTCGCTGAGCACAAGCTCATGCCTCTGTAACTCACGCCTTAGCTCCTCGTCACCTGACGTCGCATTCATGTTGACGACGTTGAGCCGAGTCATCGCCAACAAGTTATTTACTGTTGGCGCACCAGCTACGGTGGCTGACGGCGTACCGGCTAAGGTAGCTTGCGTCGCCTCTTGTAGAGTGACATTGCCACCACTATTTAGCATCTCTTGGTACACCTCCGAGGCAACCCTTGGATCCATTGCAGCCACCCTTGCAACCGCCTGTTCATGCCGTTGTACTGCATCCAAACTTTGGGGCACACTCGGAACTATGTCGAAGCCACTTCCGTAGGCATTCGGTGGGACGTCGTCATCCATTGGGTCCATAGCTCTAATCTAGCTAGCCTACGGCTGATAACCTGTATTTTACAGGATCAGCTCTAATAGTACTAACTACCTAGCTAACCCTGCTAGTCCGGTAAGCGCTACCTTTTGC
>JBAHVQ010229087.1:0-10421 GCA_036872915.1 Nanipora kamurai
CCTGCCATACGAAACAGATCTGTAGTGATTAAATATTCGATGAAGTAACTTGTGTTTTCACTTTGTTGTGTATTATACCGCTCTGCTTAAGCATTGAACACTCTAGCCATACGATTTTGTTTACGATAGTTTTTGTCACAACGATAAAAACCTATCACAAAGTCGAGCCATATATATATATATATATATATTACATATTATATATTATTATATATTACGATATTATATATATATATATATATATATATAATACACACACATATATGTATACACACATATATATACCCATATATGTATACATAGATTCGGCTTGCTGAAGTCAGCAAATTTCTATTTATAATAACTGGCATATGACAGAAAACGTTTAGTTGAAAAAAAAGTGTGTGTACATGATGACAAGAACGAAAACAAACTGAATCTGATGAGATAAAAGTAGAAAGGCTCAATAAAAACCGAGAACGAAAGCGACAAAAATTTTAAAGGAAACAACGGAAGAGCTCATTCAATTGATGATAAGATGTTCAATTTACTTAATTATTAAACAGTTACCATTGAGTAAAACTATAGACAATTTTTAAAGATGTTTTTATTTTTAACTAATGCCTCCAAATCCTTTAACCATTGTTCACTCAGTTCAAGATCATTCTACGGAACTGGCTTCTTCTTGTAACTTTATTGCTTTTGTATTTCTTTTTCCAAGCTTGTCCTTAACTCTATTTTGTTTTTGGTTTACTTTACAATTACCATTCACTGAGCAAACATTGTACGTTAGTATGGTTATTTTTTAACTGTTTTGCCACGAATGTAGTTCGTCGGCCGCTTTTCTCTAATTTTCTGAAGGATACTGTAGAGGTACGGGTCTGGGGATACAAGATTCGGGGTTTAAGATTAAGATACGGTTACAACTGGTTACAACATGTGACAAACATACATTAGCCAATCAAGATCTTAAATTACTTCCTCATTATTTATATTGAGACATATTAAATCCAATATAACTTCAATCGACCTTTTACACTGTTCAGCAACACGAGTTAACATTGGGAAATAAAACGTGTTTAAATAACAACATCACCATTTATATTCTAGTCACCAGTCTTTTTAAACGACGTCCAATTTCTTGACCCGTCACAAATATGTTGTTGCTGCCGATTCTTGCTTGATATAGTTTTAATCAGACACACATTTTTTCGTCGATAGTTAGCAACAAAGATCATTTCAAAATGAGATCCTCAAATAATCACAAAGCAACGTCAAGGCAATCTTAAAGCATTTTCAAAGCAATTTAAAATAAAACTCAAAGCAATCTGGAATCAATCTTGAAGCTCTAATGTACAAAGTTTTCTACAAAGCTCGTTTGTCTCACAGAAACCTCTGTTAACAGGAATGTTGCCATGAAGACCTCCACTGCTGGTAGTTGGTTAACTCCTAAAGCAGCTAAAGCTGAAACAGCCCCCAAGAAAACTTTGTTTAAGAATATTATATTGACCTTCAGACTACCATAGTCCACTTTGCAAAGTTTTTTTGTGTTCTTTTGGAATGAGCAATCGAACGATATTAACGAAGATTCTCCACAAAAGAAGCGGCTTCAAGAAAACCGGTCGTTTCGCCCACAACATCCAAGTGTTCCGCTCATATCTCAAAGTCATTTCACCCACACTTTAATAATATATGTTTTGATCAAATGAAAAGCATTGGAATGAGAAATATGCCGATTAAAACCAATGATAAAAAATTGAGAATTCTAACAAAATGCACATGATACTTGTCAATACCTTTCAGGTAACGGCGAGTGCAAAAGCTAAGTACTCTGTTATTCATAGAGTAAGGGAGGATTGTATTGATGCTGATACGAATTTCAATAAAGTGTGTTGTAAATTGTGTGAGTAATATTTAAGATATTTTAGTTAATTAGTAATTTTTCCTTGTGACTACTTTGTCTTATTTTTATTGACAGTGTTCAAGTTAGAGGTTACACTGTTGCAGCCATTTTATAGTTTGAAGCTTAAACATAATATTTTTACCTACTTACTCATTTACTTACTTATTTACTCACTTATTTACTTACTCGTTTACTTACCTGCTCACTCACTTATTTACTTAGCTAGTTATTTCCTTAGCTACTTATTTACTTACTTGCATATTTGCTTACTTACTTGTATATTTACTTACTTACTTACTACTTACTTACTTACTTACTTACTTACTTACTAACTTACTAACTTACTTACTTACTTACTTACTTACTTACTTACTTACTTACGTATATACTTACTTACTTACGTATCTACTTAAATGCTTGCATACTAACTTACTTCAAGGACAGTGTAATTAACTTCCTGTTTTTATTGTGTAGACTCCCGTCGATCTCAAGATACCCAGCTGTTCAAGCGCATTGTAGCACTCAACTTGATGCATTTCCTCTGATATGTTTTACGTGCTGTCATCGTTATAAAATGACACCAAATTATAACCGTTGCGTCATTTTGTGATAAGCTGTCGATAGACCGATTTTATTGTACGGAACAGTTAGACAACAAAAACCCTAGTAAAGAACTGAAGATGTTCAGAAAATTGATTGTCTTTATTCTCTTGGACGTTGTAGCTGGAGCAGGTAAAACTAAAACGGGCGAGTAAAATTCAAATAGACACTCATAACTGATATCGTTTTGTCGCTTTACGTTACTTGTACAGGACTAGTAGTATTTTATAGTTGTGATCAAAAAGTAAAATTATGAAAGTTGATTTTGATATTCAGATACCTCAAACAATTGAGCTAGGTCAACAAACAATTCAACATTGATGGAAAAACGTAAAAAAAAAAAAAAGAAATCAAGTAGTCTCGGTTGTGTTTATAGTTGATACATAGAATGTAAAAACAACAACTCAAAACAGCAACGTTATTGTTCAGTTGGTCACTTAATCCAACAGTTACGAAAGATATTTTACTCACTAGTATGCTCATCAGGTTTTGATGAGGGGTATGTATTGAAGCAATTAAAACTATGGCTTCTGTAGCTAAGTTGTCACCATAACAGTCTCTTATCTCTTAATGCTGCCCTAGCTGGTATCACATGTTTAATCCCATTTGTCGACTGAGTTTGTCAATTCCCTGCCAAAAGTTGTAGATTTTCGCCTCACAAGGAAAGTTGACAGACGTACTGCATTGGTTAGGATCAATAGCTAGACATATTAACGGAAAAATATTGTAAACCTAAATAGTTTAAAGACGGAACGAGTGGATAGATAGAGGCTCAGTAGCTCAGTCATTTAATATTAAAAATACAACAACAACCTTACTGGTTGGTTTTAGACGCCGAATTCATTTGTATTTCCTGATATGAATAATAATAAACTATAATACATTTTGTCCACAAGATTGAAATGTTCATGGTTGCTATGCGTAACTTACTTATTTTCACTCGAAGAGTACTTTTCTACGAAGTTCTTTAACCTCTAAATTGATCTATGGTTGATAACTGATGAATATAAAGCCTTGAATCAACGTCAAATTTTGAGTAATGTTCACTGTTATCAAACTCGCCATGCTCTGATACACCAGAATGAATTTTCAGGGAGAGGTTCTCTCTTTTATGAGCTCGTTCCATGTTTAAGATATACGTGGTAAGGGCGTTTTGAAACTTGTGAAATCAGCGGCTGAAAAGTCTAAATGGGGTGTGAGCTGAAAGGCTGTGGACAGCGATTTACTGAGCTGCCAAGCATACCATAGATACACAAATTTAATTTGCTAATAATTAATAAAAAATAAATTCATATATGGCCTGACATGTGAACCATTTAATTGGTACTTTCAAACTATGGATCACCAACAAAACACTCGCAATAATAATTACTGTTTGCGCCTACCTAAAATTAAACAAGAAATAGCGAGGAAAGGTTTTTTTTTTCCAGGGGGCTCTGGCTTTTAACAAATTACCCTTGCATGTTCGCCAGATGAATTCTATTGTTGTTTTTAAACCAGCTCTTAAACAAATGAAAAGTTTTTAGATTTAGCTATTTTGATTTTATTTAGTATTTTATAATATTCAAATTATGTAATTAGTATCTTATTTTATCTGTAAATTGTTTTTTAGTTTTATAAATTATTTAAGTATTAGATACAGGACCCTTAGTGATAGCAATATTTGATTATATTGATAAGGTTTTATCCTGTTTAAAGATAGTTTTAATGATAAGAAAAAGAAACCCAGTCCAATTCAGCCAATGTGAACGCACCTTTAGACTTTATAAGACTGTGACTCTTTGAGACTCTCGGAGAATAAGTTCTCACCTGATCATTATGATGTCGTCAAACGATTTGAATTGAATAAAAGCTATTCCTGCTTTCGCAACCTCATCCATCAATTGTTAATTGCATGTGGAACTAACATGGCCTTCGTATCATTATCTTCCGGATCTCATAGGATTAATTGCAAATCATCGATCACTTTTAGCTTGTGGTCTATCATACAGTTCGACAATTGCACTTCTAACACGTCGGCATTCACATCTGGCGTTTTGATTTTTTTAACAGACTGTCGAGGCGGTACTTGAACTAAAAAAGAATATACACGGGATTGTTTCCTGGCATTTTTTAGTTATTATAGGTTTTCTAAATCAACCTTTTTAGACAATTATCTTGATCAATGCTCAGGTCCCTTGACATTGTCGGGCGGGTATAACTTGCACATAAAACATCCTTGAAGCAACCAGAAATGTCTAGGATACCAAGAACAGCAGTTTATCCAGTTGTCGGACTAAAACTCAAGACTCTAAATCCTTGGCTTACCACGGTTTGAGCAGCAAGACACAATAAAGGTTTTCATAATTTCAAAATGCAATTTCCGATGACAAGCAAAAATGAATTAAAAAGTCAAGAATGTCTAGCATCTTTACCTTTTTACACGATATTAGTTGTTTCGTTATGGCGCCCTTAAGGAGATAGATTTAAATGAAACATCCTTAAAATTTAATTCGATGAAACATGTTTGCCCTTTTACTTTTCTGACTGTGTTTATAAACCACTTAGGACCGAAACAAATTTAAAAAAATAATGACGTTAGAAATGACTTCGCATAATTAACCACCGTAAGCTGAAGAAAATTTGAAATGGAAGAAACAATCTTTCTGATTGAACAAACTCTACCGTCTAAGCATCACACAAGCAAATTCAACATTAATGGCTTTACTTGAACTTTTTCCTTTCCGAGGACTTTCCACTTAACGAGTGAAATCGTCGGGCGTTGACTAGAGTTAAATACTAACGTCTCCATAGGTCACTGAGGACCTATACGGACAGGAAGGAGTTAAGCGGCTTTGGTTTAGTCGATCGTTGGGACCACAAATTAGTGAACATCCAACACGAGAAAAAATATGAAAGGAAAGGACGGGAAAACAAACAAGAACGCCGTTAAGATGCCCCATAGTAAAAGGATCATAATGCGGTCGACTCTTCTTACATTTTTACCCTCCACTTTGAAAAATGCTCCGTGGTCCCTTTATACACTGTCAATGAAACGATGATTTGACTTTAATATATTCATATGATGACATGACTTTTCCATATAAATTGTTAGTACTATCCTCTATTACACGTAAAATATCCAATTATATTAATGATTTATAATTGTTTTCACATGCAGGTAAGATTCGAGGAGGTAGACCTTGTCGATCAGATGATGAGTGCTTCTCGGGCTACTGTAAACGCCTATCCCGTTCCTCATTCTGTGCCAAAGACAGTCCAAAACAAGGCAAAATTGGAGGAGGTGGACCATGTCAAGCAGATTCTCAATGTTTTTCGGGCTTCTGCAAACCTCTCTCTCCTTCCCCATTCTGTGCCAAAGAGAGTCCGAAAGAAGGCAAAATTGGTGGAGGAGGACCATGTCGAACTGATTCCCAGTGTTTTTCGGGCTACTGTCATCCCTTATCGCCTTCTCCATTCTGTGCTAAAGACAGTCCAACAGAAGGCAAAATTGGTGGCGGAGGACCATGTCGGACTGATTCCCAGTGTTTCTCAGGCTTCTGTAATCAACTCTCCGGTATCTCTTTCTGTGCTAAAGAGAGTCCAAAAGAAGGCAAAGTTGGTGGTGGTGGACCATGCCGAGCAGATTCCCAGTGTTTTTCAGGTTACTGTGCACGGATCTCCAGTAACTCATTCTGTGCCAAAGACAGTCCAAAGGAAGGCAAAGTTGGTTCAGGTGGACCATGCAGATCACATGGCCAGTGTTACACGGGTTTCTGTGAGCGCCTTTTTTCCTGTGCTTAACTTGAGACAGTTCAGTCATTTCATTTTATTCATTAAAATTTAATTCTCCTGTGCTTAATTTGAGACAGTTTACAAGAGTAAATTTGCCTGACATCGAACTGTTTCCTAATGTTCTCGGTAGAATAACATTCGAGTCTATTTTGAGCATATCATTTCTGGTAATGTGAAAAGCAAGGTATGGCAAGCCGATTGTAGCAATATTCAATGTTAATATGTTCAATTCAATCCTAATATATTCATTCAATTCAATCCTATGAATATATTCATATTAATTTGAATGAATATATCTTAATTGAATGAATATTGAATGAATATATGAATAAATGAAGTTCAATGAATATATCCTACTATATTCATTCAATTAAATATGAATATATTCAAAGGATCGAATTGAATGAATATATTAGGATTGAATTGAATACATTAATATTGAATATTGACTTGCCAGATTCTTGAGATATTAAGATTTGTTTGATTATGTAAATTACACCTTGTATACGTCATAGAGTATAACGAGTTATAAAAATCGCGCATATCACGCATATCTTTAAAATTATTCTGTTAAATAACTAGAAACTTTGTCTGTTTTGTGTTATGAGGCAAGTACGCCCACATTTACAGTTTCATGTAATATTGTTCAATAACTTCAACGATATTGCTAATTTTACAACAACTCATTATTTAGCGTGACGTATGCAAGGTGTTACTTAAATACCAAACAAATCTTAATATCTCCAGAACGAAGTGAAATATAGAAAAAGTGTAAAAGATGTTGCGCTATAATTTCAAGAGTTCTTTGATATAAGACAAACTTAATTTTCACTTCATATACACTTTAAATATAAAAAATTGTCAACGGTTTTTGAGCGAAATAAAATAATCTTCATACTAGAAGAACTGAATTCAGCGGCTTCTACATAATAAATAATATGAAAAATAAATAAGACTATAGAGGGAAATGGGAAATAGGGAACTGGAAATCGAAAAACATCCAAAGAAACGAAAAATTGGAAAAATGAAGAAATAAAAAAGAGAAAAACAAAAAATTGAAAAATAGAAAATTCAGACATAAAATAAAATGGAGAAATAGAATTAAGTAAAAAATAATTTAAAAAATTGATAAGTGAAAGAAAAGATTGAAAATAGAAAATTATTAAACTGAAAAAGGAATAGAAATTAACATAATGAAAAATGACACACATTCCACCAAACAAGAATTCTGACAGGGAAAAAGCCGACAGACCATGACCGCTCCCGCGTCTTCACTTGTCCGGCAAATTCATCTGTTTTTGTAACTTACACTGCATTAAATATTTGCATGCACAAGGGTGTTTTCTGCGTTGTAGTCGCTTTTTCAACCGACAGCCATTAAAATTAAAATTATCAATGGGTCTTGATCAAAACAGAGTGATCTTTATATCAGAGAACTGGATACTGCTACTGATGACCGGTTATCAGAAGGTTGCGGGTTTGATTCCCATCCAGGTCTCAGAAATCGTTTCTCTGAGGTTACGAGCTTGATGAACCTTCGTTGGTCGTCCAACATATATTTTATTTGTCGTGAAAGGGTGTAAACTAACGATAGTGTTCCTCTTAACTACCAGTTGATTTGGCATACAAGTGTGATAAAAGTATTACAAGTATTCTTGCAAGGGAAGTACTGCTTACAGGAAATTTGTGTGAGATATAGGAATAGTAAAAGGGGACGGAATTGTTATTTTGTACCTCAGTGACGTCTACCGTATTGGGTAGATCAATATTTGTCATCTTAATAGGTGATTTTATGTCATCATGTGTCTCAACGGGCGATAGTGTGTCGGTCACTGACCGACATGTTTCAATGGGGTAGTTATTTGATTTGTCTACTGACCAACGGTAACGAACAACAGTTGGTACGTGATTAGTTCAATAACAAAAATCTCTTACATGGAATGTAACCACCCTCGAAGACATTGAAGAACATACTGTCTCTTTGATGTATAGGATATTGTATTTCAATAATTGTTGAATTCCACTCAAGAAGAGGAACAGCTAGTACGTTTAAAAGGGCCGATAAATATATGGAGAAAGACTGACTTCAGCTGGATTGCCCACTAAAACTTTCGCAACGTCCTTGATAAATACATCCGCCAGAAAGAAAAAACTGTATGTAATTGTTACTTGCTGTGAATTATTGGTGAGAAGAAACTAGGAAACTCTTTGTGAAAATATATCAGATAATATGGCAGATGACCTCGAAGAAACCAAAACAGGACAAAATTTACCAGCCAAGCATGAGTAGTTGAACTTACGTGCAATTATAAGCTAAAAATTACAAATATAACCACAAAATTTGATGTTGTGATTCCTTGAGTTTCTTCTTAAATGCGTTTAATTGGCTGTGATGATTTGATTTCAAATGATTAGGCTGTTCTACTTCCAGTTGTAGTTACACTGAAGTATGCCTTCCCCTCCTGACTTCTTCGTCCCATGTGAATGTAGGTTATGATGAACTCTCCTCTCAGACAGACACGTTCGGGACCGCTCTTACTGTCGGTCAAAGAAAGGTGCTCGTCTATGATAGATATGAAGTAATCTATTAACGGCCATCTGGATTAAAACGATTACAAATCAATTCACAATAATACGATCATGGGTTACCTTTCCGTAGTTGTTAATTTTTGCTACCCAAGTAGTTTCCGTTGTTGTGAACATTATCTAAAACCTATTACACCTTTTTCTAGTCATTAACGCAAAATATCCATTCATTTGTGCCGGGCGCTGGTTCAATAAAATCACTGTACATTCATTAACGCCATACTAAACTTCATTAAAGCGGAGTAAACCTTCAATAGCGCGTTTAATATATGCATGAACATTCAATAGCATCAAGGTGCAATCTATAGCACCTTTGGACATTCGTGCACACGAAATTTAACGTCAATAGCACGAACTGACAAACCATTGCATTTATGGACAATCTATCGTTGAACGTGGACATTCATTAGCATAATTTCCATAATCCCTAAAATTCATTCGAGCATGTAACACAAACAATAGTATGAATGGAATATTCGTTTATTGAACACAGACAAACAATAGCACGGTGCGAAACAACATTAACAAACAAAGAGCAATCATTCCAATATGGAGAAAGACTGCGTTTTTGCATACACTGCAGCAAGGCATTTGAGGCTACAACAACATTTTTCCGTGCCAAACATGTTTTGAAAAGTTTAAAACTGTACAAAGGCATGGTTTGACATCGCTTTTGGCTTGGTCGATAGCGACCAAGGCCATGCCATCAAGAAGACGCATTTCACTAGAACAAAGCGAACGACTTGTCAGAGCTTTTGAGGACGAACATGAAGACTAGCTCGTAGTGGCGGTCACGATAGGAGTGAATAGATCAACTGCAACGGGTATCGTAGCAAGGTATGTGAGAGAAGGACGAATCGCAGCAAGACCGCGTGGTGGGCAAAACAACGTTCGCGTTGATGAAGAAATGAAAGAATGTCTAAGTGACATCGTCAACGAAAATTGCCTTCTGACACTGTCACAGAGTCAACCAAGAGTTACGCCAACGTCTGCCAAATAAGCCTGAAATACACATTCGCACGGTCTGGAGGACCTTGCAAGGTATGCTGTATAGAGTGAAACTAGCGAGGCCTCTACCAGCTGAGAGAAACCTACCAGATGTGATCCATAAACTATACGACTACGCTAGTTGGTTAACGAGGCATGCCGTGGTGAACCACTGTGTTTTCATCAATGAATGCGGCTACAATATATGGACTGCCAGAAACCAACGAAGAGCCAGAACCGGAGAGAGGGCGTATAGACAAGTATGCGAGCAAAGAGGTCGTAATGTTACCCTGGCACTTGCCATTTCTCCATTTTTGCCATGTGGTATGAATGCACAGAGGTTCAATGACCTCTTGGCTCAGACAAGTTTGAATCTCGACCCTGATGAAAACATCATATTTTTATATGGTGATGCACCTGCCCACCATAACCCCGCTAATCCCGGGCAAAAAACAGAACTCAAGAAACTGCAACCATGCATATATTCCGTTCCTCAACATTGTAGAACAAGGTATCATACATACATACATACATACATACATACATACATACATACATACATACATACATACATACACAGAAATTTATTTCA
>JBAHVQ010229098.1:0-10421 GCA_036872915.1 Nanipora kamurai
CAAGGAAGCAAGAAAATTACCAGTACTAAACCAGGTTGTAAGGAAGCAAGGAAGGTATGTTTGATAGAGTTCAAACTGCACAGTGGAAGAACTGTTATGGCTCTGACTGTACCTTAAAACATTCATTCAACTCACCAAGTGCATGAGGTAAAGCTGGAGCAACAAAACTAAAACATTCCTAAAATATAGAAAGAACATAAGAAAGCTAAATTTACTGTAGTCCTGCATTCCTTTAATCTTAATCTTTGTGTCTGTTGTTACACCCTGTACTAGTCCCTAACTGCACATTGGAACACTTTATTAGGCCCTGGTTTCTCACTTGGTGTAACTTCATTCTTACCCTTAGCCTACCCTATCCTTATCCCTTTCACTTTTTTCCACTTTCACCCAACTCTTGTTTCTATGCACCCTTACTTTAATCTGATCCCCTTTCTCAATTCTTTCCCACCCTTCCCCATTTCCCTTCTCCTGTATCCTCCAATTCCAGTGTCCCTGCACCAGTCCACATTCCTGGGCCCTAGCTCCTCCTCACATCCTTTTGTCTCTGTTGCCTCTTATTACTTGAAGTATCAACATAAATTCTTATGGTAATTCACAACTGCCTGTAGATGTACAGTACCTGTGATCCTTTTAAACTTCCAGGAAGATTTATAATGAGAGTTTTTCCTCTAATTCCACAGACTGGCCTAAACATCGAGACCACAAACAATAACAGCACAGTCAGCACCAAATGATTATTGTTATTATTGTTTCTGGTTCACACAGTGTTGATGTAGCACATTGGTATTGTGCTTGGGTGCAAGCTATGTCCCATGCATTAGGTCTCAATGACTTTTCTTAGGATCCTGGCAACTCCTAAAAGAGCCTTTTTTTTTATAAATCCAATCCATTTTTAAATATTAATAATAACTGTAGTAATATATGATATGTATACACGTATATCATAGATGTATCATGTGAGAATTTAACAATATAATCTGATATAATACATCTGATACATCATTGATGATATAATATGACACAATATGAAAACATGATATAATAATAGTATTAAAAATTATCATCCTTGAGGGCTAACCTGGATAACATTGCCATAGGAGTTACCTCTAAAGACTTTCTGAGCATTTGCAACGACAATCCAGGTGCCTCACGATTAATAACAGACCTTGTTGCCTGATGTCAAAATAAAACCCTATTGTAAGGAACTCCATTTATATAATGTAATTACAGATTGAAGACAACAGTCAGGAGCTAAATTGCCAGTCTTAATAATACCAGGGAATAAGTTCAGATGGTGTTAATGTTTTTCATATTGTTAGATAGTATGCCCCTGGTATGTTTGTAAGGAGCCGTCATTGCCAGGGTGACCAAGAGATAAACACTGGGAGAAAGAAGGATGGTGGTCTCTTATACTCCCTTTCTCTGATCCTTTTTTCCCCTCCACTGTCTGAGCTCCTGCTCCTACTTTCATGATGACATTTATAAAAGAGAAATGCTAGGTAGACAGAGTTGAATAATATCTAAACCACCAAAAGGTCAGTGGACGTCTGAAACTTAGAATAAAGAACACCTTGAGTGAACACCTTACGTTAGAGATATTATTCTATACTCTTATTGTCAGTGTTCCCTGTTCTAAGTTTCAGCATTCTCCAAATTAAACCCTTTTGGTTTTTCCCCCTTTCTCAATAGGCCAGTTTATTGCACTATCTTATTGACACCAATATCATATTAAGCATACATATTAGTTGCAATTACCTCTGGAGTAACATCCCTTGGTGAAAAACCTGTTCCTCCAGTTGTTAATATTAAATTAATATCATCATCAGTCCATTTCAGAAGTACTGACTGGTTAAAAAGAATTAATAAAAATATATGGTTGGAATTTATAATCTTTGTGTCTTTGCATTTTGTTTTGGTGCACTAAAAAATATCACATTTCACAAGTATAAAACCATTCTCACAGATGTGGAATTTTAGCATTGTCACACATACAATGTTTGATCAGTTTCATATGTGAAACCTGCATAAAAATGTTCATTTAATGATGCAAACTTAGATGTTTCAAGCTTGAAATACAATTTGCTACTCTGAAGTCGCACCTGAGACCTTGTAATAACCAACTTTATATTGTTCTGTGGAACTGTTTTTAGGGACAGAAACAAAAAACTCATCCCTAAAAAACAGTCCCATGATGCAATGTCAGCTTAGCTATACCCAGGTCTCTGGCCCAATTTTTGAATGGCCAATAGAAGCATGATGTGATGGTTGCTATGGAAGCTTGTTTTTGGAAAAATTATGAGTATTGTTTACCTTGCAGGGGACTACATCTTGCTGTTTGTAACATGTAACTTTTTGATGATTGGTATTACCATTTGCGTTCAAGCATGCAGCGAATAACTAGTTGTTTCCGGTCTTTGAAACAACGGTTATCCAATCACAACTTTATGTTTGACAAGTCAAAACAAATTGCAATAGCGCTTCCATTGCAACACTCGCCGTGTTGTTCAAACCTGTGTCTCGTCAATTATGGCATTTTGTACTAATCGTTGTACCTGAATTGAAGCTATATTTCACTTATACTGAAAAAGAAACCCTTCACCCACTCACCACACCTTAAGAAAGAGTGAATGTGATCGAAGAAACCAGAGATGCACACCCTATTTTTCATTGTTTTCATGTGTCAAATGCGGATTGTTGTCATTGGATAACCTTTATTTCAAAACCCGAAAACAACTAGCTATTCGCGGCACGCTGCATGCTTGAATGCAAATGGTAATAAGATACATAAACTATTGAGCTATATTGATTAAGTTTAAGATAAATTAAAGGACTCTTATCTCGGTTAGGCGCCTCTATCAAATGTTATGATTCAGCATATATATGAAGGGTTTCTAGTCTTAAGATGAAAGTTCAGTATTCATAAAAATATTTCTATGGTTGTTGCAACAAATTAAAGTTTATTTATTTATTCATTTATTTAATAAATATTTACATATTTATCTACATTTATTTGAATGTTTATCTGTTTATTTATATATTTAATTATGTATCTACTTGTTTATTCATTTATTCATATATTTATTTATTTACTTGTTTGTTAATAATTTTATTTATCTACTTATTTAATCTTCAAATTATTCGCGAACCTTTATGTCATTCACTTCGTCAGGAACACATTCTTCATCTATTACATCGACATCAAAACTGAAAAGAAATTGTTGTAAAAAAAGTAGACTAGTAGTTGAAATAGTAATTATTTACTGAGGTCACTTACTGTACCTCTTCATGTGCTTTAATAGTCTCTTCAAATTAGGCCCACTTTTGTCCTCCGCTATACCCTGTGAACATCTGTCACTGACTGAAAAGTAAGGAAGATTTATCAATGTATTAGTTTTAAAGTAGTTCAGCGCCAAGGAAATTTTTATTGCCATTGAAATTTGAATCAAACCTGTAAGAATTGCAGCAGAAACAGAGTTTTGGTCCGCCATATTTGGAATGTTGAAATGGGATAAACTTGGCGGACCTGGTACCAAATGCATGAAGAATGGAGCCAAAATGTCAAGGCTTCGTTGGAGTGCATATAGGTAAGGTTTATCTAGAGCATGATGGAGTGAAAATGTATACTTATTAGATATAAAGGTGCAAAAGAAGTATTACGAGACAAGGTTGTGATTTTTAACGTGAGTGTGAGGTACACACGCGCTGTGTACAACTGTCCCCGTAAGTGTATAATAGTCCCCAATTCCCAAATGAATTTATGTTAATGATTGGACTAAAAATAATTATTATGAATGTTGAAATTAAAGTCAAATAAAACGTCACACTGATTAAATAACGTGGAAATTTTTGCAAATGTTTTGACAGGTTAAAGAGATAAGATGTTTTTTCATCTCAAAAGGGATTCTTAGCTATGTGGAGGGATTTTGCTCATTAAATTTAGTAGTTAAAAGTTATTAATTAAACAGTAAATAAGAGTATTCTTGGGGGTATAAATAATTCTGAACTATTTTAAAGGGCTCCGACTTGTAGAACTAAAGGCATGTATTTATATAAAAAGCACTTTTTCTGTGTTTGAAAAAAACTCTTTTGTTATTAGCTGTTGAAGTATTTTCACATTTATGTCAAAGGTGCTGGAAACCACTCCACCTCAAGACTACCTGATTATAAAAAAATTTGCAAAAAAGCTTGCCAGAAGGTAATGTACACTCACTGGTTTTTATTCAAATTCAAAGAGACAGTTTCAAGTATGAGAACTGAATACTAAAATTGTTAAAACTCTATTCAGACTAGGCTTTTTGTGGATTACCTTGGGCAAAGGGTAGCATGTGTGTGTGTGTGTGCATTATGCACTCTAATTCTACATCCAAAAATATTCAAGCAATTATATTTACTATGAAACTTGGAGGTCAAGCTTAACTCCAGCAGTTAATTAGTTTGCTACAGTTTTTGGTTCCCTATAACATCATTATGATGTGATAATGATGTCATGCCTTGGAAAAATCTATGATGTGTGGACAATGTTTTGCAGACCAGTCCCAAACTAAGGAATTATAGAAGCCAAGTTTTGCTTCTATACATCATGTCAATTTAGGATTACAGTCATCATACTGCAAAAAAGATTAGTACTGAAGATGAGTTAGCTGGAAGAGGAGAAAGGGGTGACAATTGCCATCTTGCCATACAATAATGGCCAAGAAGGATTTTAGAGTTTATTAGTTATTATTATAAGTTATTATACTTGCATTTTATCTGATTTGAGATATTAGTTTTTATACATAATTTTTAGTTTTTAGTTGTTGTTTTTAGATATTGTAAATAAGTTCATATTATATTGGTGGTATTATCTTATGTATAGAGAGGACACTTATTGATAACAGTATTATATATACTGAAATCTCTATCCTCTGTAAATATTCATCATAAATAAATATGCTCCAGTTCAGTAGCACCTCCAGTTCAAATATGGATTAATTAAATTTTGTATGATATGAAAAAACTAAAATCTTACTCATTTTGTTATATAGGCCACAGAAGCTATCAGAACAAAGAAGAGTGCTTTAGAGGCATTAACTATTGCAATTAAAATCCTTGAGGTTAAATGAAAAGCAACCAGTAATATTTACCCAATAAAATTTTAATTTAGAAGTTTTAAATTATTCTACCTATAAATTTACATTTAGAACAGTGGTTTTGTATCCTTTCTCTGTGTGTGAAGACATTTTGGTGGGCTTAATTGTGAGATGACTTATTTCTGTAGTTATAATTTGGGAACCCTTGCAATGAAAGAATGCAAATAAACATGTGTAGACACATGCTTACTGGTATAGCTGCACTTTTTCTACTGCACTGGATGGACCATAACAATATAATTTAATTGTTGGGAACTGGAACAGTAGCAGTGCAGTAAAAAGTAGTTCTGTTTTATTTAACATTTTTCATGAGGGGAGAGTACAGAATAATGTCAGAAACTGAGTAAATTGAGGTTGAAGACCACTGTTTTATTAAGTTACAATTTTAATCAGGAAATGGACTGTTAACTGTCAATATTTTAGGACTGTCCATTGACCAATGCTGGCATTGGTTCAAACTTAAATTTGGCTGGTTCTGTAGAATGTGATGCTAGTGTAATGGATGGAAAAACATCTAATTTTGGAGCAGTAGGGGCTGTAAAAGGTGTGGATCAAGAGACTTCTTTTGAACTTTGAGTTGTGATCAACTTTAACCCTTTGTTGTTTGGGCTTTCAGGAGGTTCTCCCTTGACGAGTAAAATCGTCTAGCTAGAGTAAATTGAATAAGTTGCCGTATGGCAACCGTAACCAAGAAAGGATTGATTTTCAAGTCAGTTAAATGAAACTAAGGATTCTTAGAAATGCGGAACATTAATAACATTCACCTTCAAAACATCGCCATTAAGCAAAACGTTTCCTAAGAAACCGACAAACCAGGTGAGAGTCGAAGTTAAATACCGATTAGTGCCCAGCAAATTAGTACCCAGCAAAGAATACAGAAAACAGCTATGATAAGGGTGATGTTTTATAACATATTTTGTATTCGGAGATTTCAGTTTGATAGTCTGTTAAGATTTTCTGTAAGATTTCTAACACTTTTATAACATATTTAATTCTAATGTTTCGTTTTGTCCCGCAACGTCATCCAAGTGACACAAATTTCAATAAAAACAGAGTATATATCACTTGCAGATGCAATCTATCTCATTTGCATCTAATATATACTCTGTTCTGATTAATATCTGTTTCACTTGGATGATGTTGCGAAATGCAACGCAACGTTGCAAAACCTCTCAAATATTATGGCTGTTTTTCGTATTGCTTCTTGGGCCCTAATTTTTGTCATTTTCCTACGTGCAGCACTTTTTGCCCATTCAAACATAAAACACAGAAATCTCTCTGTTGTAATCTTTTGGTACAAAAACATCGACTTTATTTATGAAAAGTTTGTCACTTGAATGAAAATGCATTGTATTTAAATCCAAGTCAAACTGAGTTTCCCTTACTTATCCAGTACGAGTTCACCTCTCAAGGTACTCTCAGTGCCAGGATTACCTTATTCCTGATGCCACAAACATGTGTTGATATGAGAGAATGGAATAATTAACATGTTTGTTAAAAATGTAACTTGTCAGTACGTTGGGTAGACGTTTCATTTTTTTGTGCTAATGTATGGCATATTTTCGCAGGTATTCAAAATCCAATTATGGCTGCAAAGAAATTAGTAGAAGAACAAAGTAATCCCTTGCCATCAGGCCGAGTACCACCTATGTAAGACATTCTGTGAAAGAATTACCATATTTTTTGGTCTTGTTTGTAACAATTATCAGTTCCATTAGTTTGTTAACTTAATCTGGGACAATAACCAAAAATAAATTCCGTTTTTAATAGTTTTTTATGCGCTGAAGGAGCACATGATTGGGCAGTTAGTCATGGAGTACCAGAAGTAATGGTGGAATCGTTGGTTACAGGTAAATATAGATTTATACTGGTCTGCATCCGCTGAAGTGAACCGATCTGAGTTGCTCGGCAGCGCCAACAAACTCCTTTTTACTGGGAGAAAATGATAAAAATCACGAGCATACTGTCTTGAATTGCGGACGCACATTGCAACTTTTTTATTTTTTCCGCATTGTACAGCACAACAGAAAAGCTTGCAACGTAACATACCATGTTGAACTGCGGAGGAGTACAGAGTGCTGGACAAGACAGGACTGCACGGTAACTCCTTCGGCAGAGTCTTAAAGGAAGTGTATTTATACAATGAGGTTGAACTGTACAATAATACGCCATATAAACTAAGTAGCTTATCACGTAAATTCTAATTGGCCCGTAGTCGTCGGAATTTTCCCGTTTTTTTTTTAAGACAACTTTTTTTTTATAAAAGAAATATTAAATGGTTTTCCATGTTAATAAACTGTAATATAAATACTTGGGATGTTGTGAGACTCTCGAAAAGCTAAAAAACATTCGCCTAAGGCTTGTATTTGTGTTACGCTTTTCACAACATCCCTCGTCACGACATTAAACCGTACTGGCCGCGACACACTGCTACACCGTGCTCAACTACATTTGCTAACTCTCTCTGCTAAAACGTGTCTTAATTTTTCAACCGTGTTTTATTTAGAGGGAGCTCTGAGTTCATTCGAGAAATACACGAAGCTCGCCAAAAAGGATAAAGGAATTAAAGGAAGGAACTTCAACGCTGAGTACAGCGAACTAACAAAAAGACGTAAATTAGATGACAAGACGTTCCTGGATTCAGGTCACACGGTAAGGACCAATACTCCATTCTATTAGCTGGCCGAACGGCAATTGTAGTTCAAACTTGCAAAGACAGTTACAAAATTTTTTCAGGATCACGATCTCTTAGACACCGTCGGAGCTGTATGTTTGGATAGCGACGGCAACGTGTGCTCCGGAGTCTCCAGCGGTGGATTGCTGCTGAAATATCCTGGACGAATTGGACAGGTGAGTGGTCTTGTTCTTTTTTAATTCGGTTGTTTGATATTACTGTATTTCCTCTACCCTGTCCCCTTCTCCCCCATCATTCTACCCTTATGTTCCTGTATTTTTGACTTCTCCCTTTGGCACTTATCTCTACCATATATTTCTTTCCCATTTCTCCCCTGTCTTTCCATTTCGCTGTCATCTGCTTTGAACAAAATATACTACAGGCAGCAGTTAACACACTCGCCAAGGGTAAAACTGTTTTCTCACGTTAGGCTGCTGTGTATGGTTCAGGGTGCTGGTCTTCCAATGTTGCCCCAAATTGTCCCGTTGGGATTGCGTGTTCATCTTCTGGTGAGTCATCTAGCGATTACTGACGTCATTGCAGAATTTCATATCTCAATGGAAATTGGATCTAACGGATAATTCCGGTTGGAAGTGAAATTATATGTCGGGCTAACTAAAACATAGCACGGGCTTAGAAAAGGTGTAGGGTCGTAGTTTAGGTTAGTTACTATTGGTTTTCAGACTTCTGGATTCCAGTCAAGATTAGAGTAAAACCTCCTTCCTTCATTGCTCGTAAAAAATTGTCACTTTGTCACGACAATTACAAAATTACATAGTCACGACAACAACCGCAAATGCAGAGAAATGCCTGTATCAAGGTTCAGTTACTTATCCTCGAAACGTCATTCCTTGAACTTTATCTCATTAGTTCGATGTTTTTACGTCAGGATGCGGTGAACAGTTGATAAAAACGATGTTGTGCAAGGAATGTGCCTACCTCTGCTCTGATAGGTGAGATAATTAATCCAGTTTGTTGTTTGAATTATTGCATGTGGAATCAGGGCTTTCAAAATAAGCCGGCGGTTGCTGCGAGGTTTATCGCCGGTTACTTTTTTAATAGACGAACCAATCGGTGCTCTTCCCTTTTTCTTCACTCTAAGATTCCTAATAAAGTTATTATCCCAGCTTTGCCCATTTTCTATACCACTGATTTTTGAAACGGTGTCCGTTGTCGTAAACTACGATTCAGCTAAAGGCTGACTTGCACCAGGCTAAAATTAGCAACACTACAGTAAAGGACGACTGGAGGACGTTCGTTAGTAAAGGGTTGTATTCCCCAAACACGCAAACCGTGTACTAAACCGAAAAACCAAAGAAGAACATCTTGGGAACCCACAGAAACTGTGTTGTAACAGTGAGAATTTGAAAAATTTGAAGTATAGACTGAAACTTGTTTGTGTTTTTTCTTGGTATCAAAATATATTAAGATGACTTTAAAAGATTTTCCTCCATCCAACAGTCGCCTACTTTCCCACGTCAGCCACTTACTTGGAATGATTCTGAAAGTCCTGGTGGAATGCTTACTGATACTTTGTCCGACCAACAATTCGATATATTCAAGCTATATTAGAATATACCCTTCACTTTATCGGCATTACCATGTACATAAATCGAGAACTCGTGACCAGCCCCTCGGCAAAGGCCTTCGTAGTTCATTTGGCAGGACGTGCTCTAGATTCTACGGGTCTTGGGTTCGATTCCCAGGCCCAAGATTTGCACTTATCAAAATGGATCCCTGTCAGGCCTTAAAATGTATGGTTCTCGAAAATACTCGAAACTTTACATTAACTTATCTTAGACCTTAATAACTCGATACGCGGTTTTGAAGTACAGTTAATATAGTTATCTAAACGTGCATCCATCTCAGTACAGTAGTCAGTCACTCTAATTTAAAGGAATCAAACTCGTGAAAGCTTTCAACAAATGTCGTTCGTGAAGAATAGTGATTGCTCAGGGACGATTGCTTGGTCGCTTGCTCGAAATTGCTGTATATCAATTATTATAATTATATGAATTATTATATTTCATTAAGTGGTTTTGGGGTGTGGTTTTATACTCTCGTTGTTGCTGCAGTCGTTGTTGTTTTAGTTTTTTATGCTGTTATAGGGACAGTTGAGTATGTGTGCAAGTGGAAGGTTTGTAAACTGTATTTACGTCCCCTAATTCGCCTTTATTTTTGGAAAAACTGATAGAGATGGTATAACGGCGCTACAAGAACTGTTGCAAAACAAATTTCTTGGTAAGTTGAGTCAGCTTTAGGAACCCTTTTGGGACACGATGTTTAATGCTAGCTTTTCGATTTTTTTTTTTAAGGTTCTCCTCATCTTGCACCAGCCGGGGAGAAACTAGCGGGGATAATTCTTCTGCGATGTCAGATTGAAAATTCGTCCAACGGTAAGAGTTGACCGGTTTCAATAAAATAGGTACTGACTTATTTGTTTTATTTGTCCGGTTTTCTTTTGATTTTCAGATGAAAATGGACTGGTTAATAAAATATTTGGTAAAAATAACGATAATGACAGCGATAATGATGATGATGATAATAATAATAGTAATAATAACCAATATAATAATAATAATTACAACGACTGTGACAATGATGATAATAATAATAAT